>APFE031505461.1:44988-87557 GCA_000404065.3 Pinus taeda
AGTGTTGGGTGATTTTGCTTTGCTTGAGGTGAACAAGGGCTTCTTAGCTAGAGGATGATGCTGGGTCAGAGCACATGGTTGTAATCTTCTTGCTACTTTTCACCTGAATAAAGCTATTCTTGTTTCCTTCCATATTCTTGTGTAATTGTTTATATATGCTTGTATATGGTTAATGCACATCTGATCCTGCATTATTTATGAATTTAGATCCTTGTTTCTTGCATAGTAGTATGTTGTTGTGATTCCACAGGTCCTTTTGAAGCTGAGAAGACAAAGAAGAAGCAACAAAACTCTATCAAGAAGGAGAGGAAATCGAGTGCAAGACTCAGGTTGGCCCTCTTGGTTCTCCTCTCATCTATTTTCATAAAAGGAATCAATAGTAGAATTTGATTGTTTGTTTCTAAGATAGCCACCCATCTTAGTGGGAGTAGCAGCATCCGAGTGGACACTATTCCCGTATAACAACACGTGTGAACTTTATTGGAAGATCAAAGTCTCTACTGCTGCATTGAAACTACTACTGCCAATTATTGTCAAGTCGAAGTTATTGCTGCTAGGTCGAAGTTGTTGTTGTCAGTTGTTGCTGCTAGGTCAAAATTGTTGTTGAAAGGGTTATCATATAAAAAAGGAATAAAGGGCTGACTTGGTGTGGAGGAAGTCTATGTCTAGGTCAAGAGTCTTGGATTATCTCATGAAACTATTGAAGGAAGAGTTTTTGAATGGTTTTTCCCCTAGATTGTGGTTTTTCCCTGGTTGTATGCCTACATTTGGTGTCTTTGATCTTCGTGTTGTTGTTTTGGTAATTTCTTGATGAACTAAGATAAAATAAGAACACAAGAAAGCTAATAAGAACATAATAATCTCACAATAAATTATTAACATAAAGAAATTATTTCTACCTTTCTAATTTTCTAACATGGTTTCAGAGCTAAGGTGAAGAAGGAGGAAAAATGCATCTTCAAGATCTATTGAAAGATGAATGAGTTTTAAGAAATTAAGGGTCATATAAGAAGTCAATTCTTCCATCTTCAAGGACAATTTCTAACTCAATGAAGGGAAAAAACAAACTAAAAGGAGCATCTAACTACAGGGCATTGAATAAAAGGATAAACCTCATCCTCAGAAAGAATAAAATTTTGGATCTAGTTAAAGGAAAGGTAAAGAAGCCTACAAATGTGTCAAGTGATGCAGAAAATGCAAAGTTCATAGAATCAAAACTTTTGGCCATGACATCAATGGTGGATGGAATAAAGGATAACCTCATCCCATATATATCCAACATAGATTTTTCTCAAGAGATGTATGAGGCATTATCCAAATTATTTACAATCAAGAATCTTGGTCAAATAAAAGTCTTAAGAGTGAACTAAGATCAATAAATATGACAAAGGAAGACATTGTGGCATCCTTCTTTGTAAGAATAGCTAGAATCAGAGATGAACTTCAGGAAATCAATGAGATATTACCTGAAAAGGAACTTTTAATCCATGCACTTCTAGGATTACCAACATCTTAGAGTGCCTTTTCATCAGGTCTCAACGGTTAGAAGGAAACTCCTACATTCAAACAATTATGGAATGCATGCAGTCAAGAAGAAGTTAGAATTTATCTAGTAAGAAACAAAGAGAATGAAGAGGAGAAATATTCAAATGCCTATTCCACTCATCGCAATAACAAAGGATCCTTCAAGAAGTCTAAAGGGCCTAGAAGGAAGATAGACCTGTCCAAAATCTAATGCTACAATTGTCACAAGGTGGGTCACTATAGAAGTGATTGTCTTGAGAATCTAAGAAATAGAAAGAGAAATAGGGATCATTCAAATGTTTCCAAAGAAGGATCTCCAAAGAAGCACAAGATCGAAGAATCATAAATAAAGGACTTATACTACTAAGTCCCTCTACTCTAAATTTTTTAATTGTTTTGTATTTTGATTTTTAGTACTTATAGGTTTAACATGCTTTGGAAAAAGATTGTTGAATTATGTCTGTTAAAATTATAGATATCCCCAAAGATTGGATTAAGATGGATCCCTCAACATTTTCAAATATAAGTATCTTATTCCATGTATTATCTTTCATATTTGGTTTTCCTTTTCTTATCTAGATGTGTTTATACTATATGCTAATAAAAATTACTTTTATATTTTCCTTGTTTAGGAAAAGCTTGTGGATATGCTCAAGGGCTATGGAAAAGATCTCACAAGACAAAGCATTGGAATTGATGTCCTATAACGTTTTTCTAGAAAAAAAATCAAAGGTATGTTTTAGACCATAAGCTTTGTTCTCTTCGTGATAAATGTATATTCATTCATTCAAATAAATTAGCTTTACATTACTAACAAGTGTTATGTCTAGGACCTTTGAATCTTAAATATTCGTATTTTGGGAGATTAATCTTTAAATTGAATATACCCTCATTAAAATCATCATGTTTCTGGAACCCTAATAGTTTCTCTATAAAACCCTAACCTAAGGGTATGTCAATGCTAATTTGAAAACCCTAGTCTACATAGGGTTACTGATGAAATCTAGAAAATACTATTATTTTGATGTTTGGGTTTTGATGGTAATGATATGTTTGGAGTTTTAGTATTGTTATGGGAACACTAGTCCTTTAGGGTTGGATGGTAATTTGTCCTAGACTTTGAGGTTTTGGTAAATTAGGTTTTATGAGTAAAACCCTTATGTATCGAAAGTAAGCTCCTAGGAATGAAACCCTAGGTGTATGTTTGTCTGTTTGATCAAAACCCTAGCCTAATCGAGATCGTTATATGTATAACTTTTAATGTATTGATATTTGTGTCTTGAGTTTACCTAATGGATATTGTTGTGATATGATTGTGTATGATTATGAAATCCTAGATATATGAGCTAACCAAAATTGTTTCTCTTCATAAAGTTATAGGGTTTGTAATTAAGCCCTAGTAAAAGTTTGATATTCTAGGATATGGTGATATTGTTTCCATTATGCTAAAATCTAGGATTTACAGCAAACCCTAGTATAAGTTGGTCATATCGTTCAAACCTTAGATTATGATGTGTTTGATTTTATTTGTTTGTTGACATCTACAGCTTAGTATCTCAAATATGGATTATAGGGTTTGCATTAAATCCTAGTAGAAGTCTAGCATATGAATTATAAAGTTGTTGGATGCATTGTAGAACTATACTTGTTTGAATTGCTTCTAGGGTTTGCAATATATTATAGTAGAGTATGTTATATCTCTGGAAGAAGTATTGAGGCCCTGGATATAATGATATTGATATCTTGAGTGAGTTACTGATATGATCTAGGGGTTATAACCCAACCTGAGCAAAAATGTTGAAATTTAAAAGTCTATGTCTCTTGTTGTTTATGAAACTAACTAAGTTTAGGTATTTGATGTCTAAAGTCTAATTCTTCCATTACTATATGATTTTGATATATTTAAATTCATGCTTCTATATATGTATCCGGTTTTACTTGTTATCTAAGTTGTGTAGGTACACAATCTTCAAGATGCTAAAGATAATCATAAGTAAAGTTGATTTGATTGATAAGCATGAGGAAGAAAGTTATATGAAATGATGATGATCAAGATGCCTCTAATAATAAGTATGGAATCCATGAAAGGTTCTCCGATGTCATAAGAAAGAAGTTGGTCTCCCTAAGTTAAGAGGGAGTCGAGATAAAAGGAAGGATATCTCCCAAGTTGAAAGGAAGGGCATATTATAGTCATGATGGATACCTTGAAGAAATTGGATAATTCATATTGAGGTGTTGCTGAAAGAAGGAAATAGGATTTGGTTGTTGCATGTGAATTAGGAAAGGAATTTGAATGATTGAGGAAACCTTTGTCAAGATTTGTATGGGAAGCCTTGAAGTCCTACTATGATAAATTCTGAAACATCATCAAGATATCTGAAGACCCCGAATATTTGTGTTTACTTATGTATTTGGAAGGTTGTTACTGATTGGGGTTGTGATTATTCAGGTACATATCTCAGAGTTTTTGCAAAGCTTTCTCGAGGTTATTGATCTGTTTGATCAAGGGGTATTTGAATTGTTGAGGCATTGTGTGTGTAAAATGTCTGGGAGGACATCTGGCCGGCATATGTGTTTGTCAGGCCAGGAGGTAACTTCTCAAAAATGAGATTGTATTATTCATTTAGGTTGTTCATTATTATATACAAGAGGGAGTGACTGTTGAGTTTCATCTCTCGATGACTCTCCATTTTCTATATTATGTATTTTACACTATTTACAGTTGTTCACACAATCCCTATGATTACGTGTCAAAATTCCCCCCCTTAATCTGAAGGGATGTTGGTGAGTCCAAGCATCGTTCTAAATCTTTCAAGCTTTTCTCTTCCAATCACTTTGGTGAAGATGTTTGCAATCTGCTCATTAGTGGAACAATCGTGAAGATGGATTGTTTTGGCCTCAACATTATGTCGAATCAGATGATATTTTGTATTGATGTGCTTCGTTCAATCATGGAACTTTGGGTTCTTGGACAATTTTATTGCCGAGGTATTGTCAATCATGAGTGGAGTCGAATGTACTTGTTTTACCTGCAAATATTCTAGAATTTTCCTGAGCCACACAATTTCTTTTGTTGGCTCAGCTCCTGCCACATATTCTTCCTCTGTTGTGGAATTTGCTATAACTGATTATTTGTGTGATCTCTAGGAGATAACTCCTGATCCAAGACTCATAGCATAACCCGAAGTAGATACCCCAGTTTCCTTGTCTCTCTCAAAGTCTGAACCAGAGTATCCAATCAAGCTGAAGTCTCCCACCTATGTATACTTGAATCCAAATTCTTGAGTTCCCTTCAAGTACTTTAGAACTCTTTTTGCAACATACCAATGTCCCTCACAAGGCTTTTGCATAAGCCTGGAGAGGATTCCAATAGCAAATGAAATCTCTGGTCTGGTAGTAGTCAGGTAGTTGAGGCTTCCTACAAGTTCTCTATACTTTGTTGCATCCTCAAATTCTTTTCCTTCAATGGATGTGAGCTTTAAGTTTTGTTCCATTAGAGTAGTCAGAGGATTGCATTCAGCCATGCCAAACCTGTTCAACAAATCTCCCATGTACTTATTTTGAGAAATTAATATGGACTTCAGATGTTGAGTTACTTCAATACCAAGATAGTAATGAACATAGCCCAAATAAGTCACTTCAAAACCTTTCCTCTATTCCTTCTTTATCGATGCAATGTAGCTCTCATTGTTCCCTGCCATCAAAAGATCATATACATATACCACAAGATATATAATTGTTTTGCCAACTTTCTTGACAAACAAATTTGCATCATCAAGATCATAATGTTTGAAATTGAGTTTCAGAAGATGCTCAGTTAGTTTTTCATACCAGGCTCGCAATGCTTGTTTGAGGCTGTACAAGAATTTCACAAGTTTGCATACTTTATGTTCGTGTCCTTTCACAGCAAATCCTTCAGGTTGGGACATAAAAACATTCTCTTTTAGATCTCCATTCAAGAAAGCAGTTTTTACATCCATTTTATGGACTTTCCAACCGTTCTAAGCTACTAGGGCAAAGAGTGTCCGAATGGTAGCCCATTTTGTTGTGGGGGAAAAAGTCTCCTCATAATCAACCCCTTCTGTATGTGCAAAACATTTTTCCACAAGCCTGGCTTTGTGCTTGTCAAGTGAGCCATCAACTTTATACTTGTTCTTGTAGAACCACTTGTATCCAATTGGTTTGGTTCCCAATGGAGGATCAACCAGCTTCCAAGTGCCATTCTTTATCAAGGCATCATACTCTTTTTGCATCACTTCTTTCCATTCATCATGAGAGGCAGCTTCTTTGAAGGAAGTTGGTTCAAAATCTGTAGACAAATTCAATTCACAATCATAGAAACCTCCATATCAACAGGTGAATTGGAGTCATCTACATCACCTCCATTTTGTCGGGTTGAATTTCTAGTTGCTATCTTTCCAACCTCATCAGGATGAACACTTTCAAGTGTCTTTGTCAACCCCTTTGGGGGACCTATTTGAGATGGTCCAGGCTGCTCCGTTGATTGAGTTGGGACTGAATCAAGATTGAGTCTCCCAATTCTGTCAATCACATCACTCAAAGTATCATCCGTTGTTGGAGTTTCGTGTGGGGGGGAGAGTGCTTTAGAAAAATATTCCACAGGTTGATCTAGTATAGGAATCCCCCTTCAATATGTGGAATATGATTATCAAATTCTTGAAATGATTTTGCATTTGCGAATCTATCCAAGCGATCAAGTTGCTGCTCAACAACATTGTCAGTTTTGGATGATTCAAGAAAGATTACATCTCTAGATACAAAAATTTTTTTATTGACTTCATCATAGAGATGGTATGCTTTGGAGGTGTTTGAATACCCCAAGAAGATACACTTACGACTTCTTGCACCAAGTTTGTTTCTATGTACCTTTGGTATCAAGGCATAACATGTGGAACGAAAGACCCTGTGATGCTATACCGAAGGAATGTGCCCATACCACATTTCATAAGGAGTCTTGTTTCTAATAGCATTAGATGGACATCTATTCTTTACATATACAACACATAGAACTGCACAAGCCCAAAACATCAATTTTACATTTTTGAAAAACATCATGGAGTAGCATTAAATTAGGCGATATCACCAAATATGCACTCATCACATCACAGTACCATGTTAGTGATGTCAGTTCTGCAATATGGGCAGAAGATAGGCAGAATAGGAAAATAGGCAGAAAGGGAGTTACAAGGCTAGGAATGCTAAAAATAGAGTTGGCTTTGATACCATGTCAGGCTAGGAGGTAACTCCTCAAAAATTACATTGTATTATTCATTTAGGTTGTTCATTATTATATACAAGAGGGAGTGATTTTTGAGTTTCATCTCTCGATGGCTCTCCATGTTCTCTATTATTTATTTACACTATCTATTGTTGTTCACCCAATCCTTATGATTAGGTGTCAACAATATTGATGTATAGTTCCCGAAGTATTAGGGAGGGTGGCATTGGTCATAGATATCTGACCTTGCATTACGCACCTAGTTCCCTAGGTTGATGGTTAGTAAGTAAGCCTAATGGTACCTAGAGAGGCTGAAAGGTTAAGTCCCTCTTAATCCCACTCGAATAGATTTCCCTAGTCAGGAATCTAGTTTGTGGCATCGTAAGTGCTTAAACTCTTCATGGTCCATGTGTTTTGAGATCTTCCATGTACTTGTATGTGCAAGTATGAATACATCCCTAGTTAAGAGGGAGTGTTTAAGAATGGAACTAGGTTTCGTCTTCATAAATTATATTTAGTCATAATGAAATGTATTGATCAAAAGAAAGAAAAAGAAATGATTATTATTATTATTATGACTTATTAAAGCATGGGTTTCATGCTTGGGTCATCATGTTTTATGTCAAAGTACCCATTGAGGACTTCTAGGATTTATACTGAGTCATTAGAGTCATTGTCCATTTAAAGAGACCCTTCTTAGGCTTTGGAATCATGTAAAAAGGTTTATTATTAAGTCAAATAAGTTATTTGTCACCTCCACACCAAGTCGGCCTCAAACAAGGTAATTCGACCTCACCAAAATACTATATATTGGAGCAATTTGATTCATTTCGAGAATAATCACTCACACAACTTTGATTTAAAACAAGAGGAAGCTAAACTGTGTGAAGTTGGAAAAGGAGGATAATTTCAAGGAAGTTCAAGATCAAAGTTTTGGGCCATCTATCTCCCACACATGTGAACTTTCTAGGAAGATCAAAGTCTCTACCACTGCATAAAAACTATCGTTGCCAGTTTCTACCAGGTTGAAGTTGTTGTTGCTAGGTCGAAGTTGTTGCTGCCAGTTGTTGTTGCTAGGTCTAAGTTGTTGTTGAAAGGGTTATCATCTACAAAAGGAATAAAGGTTTGACTTGGCGTGGAGAAAGTTTGTATCTAGGTCAAGAGTCTTGGATTATCTCGTGAAACTATTGAAGGAATAGTTGTTCACTAGGTTTTCCCCTAGATTGGGGTTTTTCCCTAGTTTTTCACCTACATCTAGTGTCTTTGATCTTAGTGCTATTGTTTTGGTAATTTCTTGATGAACTAAGATAAAATAAGAACACAAGAAAGTAACATAAGAATCTCACAAGCAATTATCAGCATAAAGAAAATATTTTTTCCTTTCTAATTTTCTAACACTTATGAACAAATTCAAATACCTAGGTACTCTCCTCACCAAACTTCCTCTGTTCATCCAACTTATCATACATTTTTACAAGTTATTTCCAGACCTTTGTACTTACATCAGTTGTCCTTCTTTTGAGTCTTTGCTAGGGAATAATTGTTTTCATCTTCTTTGTTTGATTGCACCTAAATCTCTTGCAGTTCTAAGACATTCGTAGTTTAACCTTTTTTACAGACCAACCTATGCTAAATTCAGTTTCCATGTCGTGAATTACCACTTTTCGTAGGCATGGAAAATTTTAGGGGCTAATATTCGCAAGTGGGCTAATTTTCCATGGTTTTTCCAAAAATAAGATTTGCTAATTTCCATTTTCTTCTAACAATTATTTGCCCAAGTTTTATAGTATAGAGTTCATTTACCTTAAAAATTTCCAAAATTGTATAAAGACTATATATAAAACTATTAGAAATTTGCATGTTTTAACAAAGATATCAACAAACATTTTATAATTTTTAGTTTGGGGACTAGTAAGATTCGCCAAGGTTTCTAAACTTTGAGAAAAAAATTCATCCTTAAAAGTTTCCCTGTTCGTAGGTGCAACAATATCTTTGAGAATGTCAAATGGAGATGGTCTTTGAACTCGTTAAGGCATGATTCCTTCAACCTATTCACAAAAAATTCCTAATATATGATCTATGGATTTCGCCTAAAACTATGTTGTATTTTATCCTTGTATCATACTACAAATGCAAGATTCATAATGTGGAATGGTGGAAGAAGAGATTTGTGTCCCAGGAGTGGTTTGGGCATTGGAAGTCTATGTTTTCTATTCCAAATTCTTAGTGGTTATGCTTAATGATTTCCTCCTTGATCTTATGCTCAACCCAAGAGTGGTTGGGTAATCAATTGATTCCCTTTGAATGGACTAATGTGCTTGCAATGTTTTAGTGGTTTTAGTTGATTGTTTTCCTACGTATCTAGCAAGCATTTTCGAGTCCACGTCGTCAAGTTTTTTAACTACCTCTTCCAATATTGAGCAGGCTATTTTCTGGTCAGTCTCATTGTCCTAGTAATAAATCAATTTTATTTTTTTATTTTGAAAAAAAAAAAAAAAAAAAAAAAAAAAAACAAAAAAAAAACAAAAAAAAAAAACAAACAAACAAACAAAAAACAAACAAAAAACAAAAAAAACAAAAAAACAAAAAAACAAAGAAAGAATTTAAACAATTACATATTTATAATTTCACAATGACTTACCTCATTCTATCCACAGTCTACTCCCTTCCCTCTGCTCGACATTTTGAGGTTGGGCTAGCAAACCCTGTTTGTGGAGGCAAGACAAGGCAAAGAACGTGCAAGGAAGGAGACCGCATTGTGCGAAGGGCAATAATTCGAGTTGATATAAGCAATTTGACCATCACATACACACAATCTGCCTAAATTTGCAGCAAACCTTTATGATAATCAAACCATTTTGCACCAACACGTGAATAAATATCCTGCAATTTAACCCTAAATCCACTTTGCAGATCCAATATTTGGACCAAAAAGGGAGAAAAATAAAAATATCATGTAAGCTCCTTCTGAATCCTTAATATTTTTTAAAATCCACCGAAGATCATCAAAATTCGTCATTTTTTTGTAGTATTTGAATTGTCACCACGAATCCAAGTAAAAAAGGAAATATTGAAATTTTCCATCTGCAACGGAACGAATGGACTTCAAAGCTCCCGAATAGAGAACCAGGCGAGGGCATAGGAGCTTATTCTTTTCTTTTTGTGTTCGCGCCTATCAATAATGAAAAAAATTCTCAGAGGAGAAAGAAAGAGTCTGAAATCTTTTTTTTAGTTCAATAGTTGGTGGGAATTTAATTTTGAATTTTTGGCCTATGGGAATTTAAAATTTCAACTCGCCCATTATTGACTTTTGTGCCAACTAGGTCAAATAATGTGATCATGTTGAGGCGTAAAATTCGGTGCAAATGGCGCCTAGTTTAGCGCCATCAAGTTTTTTTTTTCCATTAAAAAATAGACATAGAAATGTTACAAGAATATAACATTATTCTCCAATAAAATCAAACATTAATCAAATACATTCATTAAAATAACCATAATTTCAATAATCCACTACATTCACTATAGAGTAATTTAATTAGCTCTAATATGATTTCATAAACTAAGTTATAAATGAGGAAAGAAACAAAAGGATATCAATTATGTGGAAATAAAGAAATAGAAATCACAAGGTAGAGTGGTGAAACATAGAGAATTTTATTATAAGAAAGGTGCTCGGAATAATGATATTATAGAGTTGCAAAGTTACAGAGGATAATCCTTTTCCTCAGATTGACTGTTGTGGCATTTAGTAGATATAAGTTTGCCGAAGCGAAACAGATCTACAGGCTACCTGGCCAGCAAACAGACTGAGTCTAAAAGATTATTACAGAACAACAAACTCTCTAAAGATCCGGCCACTTTAGGTTCACACCAGCGTCAAGCACTGATGCGCAGGCTTCTCGAATCTCCTAAAGACTTGAGAGTTTCTCGTGTTACAAGCAGGTCAGACTGATCATCTGCAGATGCAGAGCAGGAGAACTTCTCGACTCAGACTTAGAACTGGACTTGGACCGAATGAGTCTTACTCCAAGGCTTCAACCTCTTATAGCCATTCGAGGGAAAAAACATCCGTCCATGACATGATTACAAAACAGATGACTCAAAAGCAAGGATGATGTACAAACTGAAACAAATCACTAAAGGCTAGATTCGGGCATGGGCGTACTGACCCATGTTATCTCATCCCTTCTCCTTTTACGGATAGCGAGAGGCATGTGGGGACCAAATCTAGGATGCTTATTATGTTTACACAGTGGAGATTTCCAGTATGAGGGAATCCACGAAAGCTCGAAAAGACTTAAAGACAGGATACAAATCTGTACAAAGATTACACAGTGGAGATTTCCAGTACGAGGGAATCCACGAAAGCTCGTCCAACATCATATTCAGTTGGAAAGACGTCAATCAAAGGTGTAATAGTCGATTTGAGGATATGTGTAGTGGCGGTAATTCCATCTTTCAATCAAGTAGTTGGAATAATATTGTACCAAGACTTCTTTTTCAGATTCCCAGGCAGCTTCATCATAGGGGTCTGGCAGATCCAAATATTGCAGTCTCATGAAGGGATTCAGATTTGGATCAGTCTGCCAGTGGAATTCATCATAATTTGTACTTGGAAGAATTCTTTTGCACTTACAGTGATTCATGACAAACCACCTCACATGGCCACATCTTCTGACACTATTAAGAAAATCTATGTCACTTATATCCATCAAATCTCGGATTGTTCTGTTTAATAGTAGAGTCCTCATCAATAATTCGGGGGTGCTAAAATTGGGGATTTTTAGCATGGTTAATGAATATGGATTCATAATTAATGGGGATAATCCATATATTTTCCACCATTCCATAAACCAATCTGGTAGTGGGTCTTCTTCTTCCAAGCTTTCAACAGGTGTATCCTCGAATAGGAAAGAAAACTGCAAAGAATAAAACATATTAACTGAAAAATTTTGTAGATTCATGGCGGTGTAAAATGCTTCCTTTTGGTGATCTGGATCATAGTTTTCTCTTTCGAGATGATTATCAAACCTTCTAAAGGTGATATGGAAACTGGTGACTCTGTTGTCATCTTCATGATCCCTTTCAATCCCGTGGATTATACTCCCGATCTGCTCTAGATAATCTAAGGCTTCAAAGGCTTCATCATTCATTTCATTTTGGTGCGAGTCTGTCCATAGGAAATCAATACCTGTCCTGTGTCTGATTTCTTTAATAGGCTGCCATTCATCATCATGTTCCACAAGGGTCTTATTCAATCTGTAGGATACCCAACCAGAAGGAGTCTCGATTTCTACAGTTTCTTCATATCTTCTTATGAAGTTGCATTTTAAGCTCATGATGGAATGTCCTGACAAGAATTCTCGACTCAACATGTCTGCAAAACTATTTTTGTCCCCTTTTATGGACTCGATATCAAAACTATATTGACTGAGCTGCATTATCTATCTTACAATAGCAGCATCTTCAAAATCACATTTATTAATAGCAGATTTCAATGTCTGGCAGTCTGTCCTTACTATAAATCTAGTATAGATCACAAAATCTCTGAACTTTGCGATGCCTAAACAGACTGCTCTGAGTTATTTCTTCAGACTTGACCAATTTAACTTGGTTTTAGCCCAGAGGCCAGAAGCATATTGACAAACCTCAATCTCCTTTTGACCATTTGAGACTTTCTGGCATAGAGTGGCTCCCCATCCTTCATAACTTGCATCTATCATGATAATTTTTCCCAGTCTTCTCTGACCGGGGAGAGTGGCTGAATGCTTCTTACCTTTTCTTTTATTGACCTGATAGCTTGCGTGCATTCTTCATTCCATGGAATTGGATTTTTCTGAAGTCTTTTGTTCAACAGTTTCCTTTCTTGCGCACAATGTTTTATGAACTTTGAAATATAGTTTAGACTTCCTAAAAATCATTTTAATTGAGTTTTATCTTTTATTTCATCAGGAAAATGATCGACAAAATTCAAACTTCTTTGAATTACAGTATAAGAACCATATTGTATGTTATATCCTAAGAAGTCGATCATAGACCTGAACAATTTCATCTTGGATTCTGATAACACTATTCCCATCTCTTTGACCCTGCATAAGAATATTTTTAGATGTTTAATATGGTCAGTAATGTTATCAGAATGAATGAGTAAATCATCAATATACTTTTTAAGGAATTCCTCCATTCCTTCAAAAGTCTCGTCCATGATTCTTTGAAATGCAGAGGGAGCATTAATTAGACCAAATGGCATGATGTTCCATTCATAATGCCCTTCTGGTACTGAGAAAGCAGTCTTCCATTTATCCTCTTCCTTTATTCCTACTTGCCAAAATCCAGATTTTAAATCGAATTTGGAAAAAATCTTTGACTTGGATATTTGGGCAAGTATTACTGATGGTTTCGGAAAAGGATAAGCATCATAATCCAGAATATCATTCAGGGGTTTATAATTTACTACAAGCCTTGGTTTTCCCCTGGAAATCTCAACATGTTTATTGACGTAAAATGCAAAGCATGCTATTGGACTCTTACTTTTTCTGATCAGTCCTTTTCTTAATAAATCCTTAATTTCAGCTCTGCATAATTTCATCTGGTCTTCATTCATTGCTACTGCCTTGGATCTTCTCAACTTTCCGTTGAAATCCTTCTTGAGAGGAAGCTCCACTTCTTATTTTTTGATGTGCCAAAAGGCATTCGGATCATCTGAACAACATTCTTTAAACTTAGCTGTGAGATTTGTTATTTGAGTAGCAAATTTTCCATTATCCAAATTTTCTTATGCTTTTAGGATTTCTTTCTTTGTTTCCATTTTTGCTAATAGATTCTGCATTCTTTCAATTCTCTTTAATCTATTAGGCGTGTTGGAATTTATAAATGGGAAGAAAATTTCTTTTCCTTCTAAGCTGACAAAGTATCCATACCTTTGACTGCTGCTGTCAAGCTTAGCTCCGTGTTTTTCGAAATTCTGGAAAAATGGAGTACCAAGATACATTGCACAATCCATTCCTGTAACTACTGGACAAACTAGATGAACACCAATCTTTTCATTCATAAATACATCTATTTCTGCTTCATGTCTGGTTGTGATTTCTCCACTGGCTGTAGTAATCTTAGGGCAGGCAGTTGGCCTTCTATGGTTCATACTTACTACAGTATCACTTACAATATTCAGCCTAGAACCTGTATCCATAAGGACTTTCCAGTATTCATACTGGTTCCCAATCTTGACTTTCATCCTTATGCAATACATAACATCCATGCTTATTATATTGTATCCAAAATCTGTCCTGTCTTTCTCTTCTCCTTCTTCTTCTGAACTGTCATGCTGCTGGCTATGTGTCATTACTGGATTTGCATGGAAATTCCAATTTCCTGTCTTTCCTGAAATATCAGGACCTTGTGAGGATGATGCACCCTGGGCATTCATTAATCTTATGTTCAAGTCTTTGTGATTTTCAATACATAGTCTCCTATTTTCTTTTATTGTTTTCCTTAATTCTTTGATTGCCTGATGAACCGCAGGCAAAGTCTGCGACAAATCTTCTCCAAAATCTTCATTTCTGAACTGCCGAGTCAAAGCTTCAACTAAAAATAAGGAAGCAGGTGGTACATACCCCTTGTTAGGAGACTTCTTTGAACTGGAAGATGGCTTGTTGAAATGATCCATCAACAGGGATTTGTACATATCTTTAATCTGAGGATCTGTTGTTGCCATCATCTGCATGAACAAGTTTCTGCTTATTTCTTCTTCATCTGCCTTCATCATCCTGATTGTGTTGCAATTACAGATGTCCGGATCACTGCATTCACAATATCTGCATTCTGTGCAGTGTGGGTCCTTGCACCATTCTTCACTAGAGGAATCAATAGAATAGACATAATTTATTTCTTCTTATGTTCCAGAGTCAGAAGATATTAATTCATCACAGCTGCTGGGTAAATCAAAGAAATTAATTTTTCCTTTTTTGTTTCTATATGATATCTTTTTCTTTGATTTTTCATTTTTCATCTCTGGATAATTCGGAGCTGTGTGGCCTCTTTTGTTGCAGTTATAACAAATGATCTCTCTTTCCTTAGAGAAAATTTTTGCGTGTTTGTAAGGATTTATTCTATTGTGTTTTTTCTTAGATTTTTCTTGGGAAAACTGAGAATTCTTCTGTTTGAGATGTTTTTTATTTCTTCTATGGTCCCCAGAATTGTCAGCTTTGCCAAGATGCCACTGCTTACATAATTGCTGATATCCATGTGGCTTTTTGGGATTTTTTGATGCTCTAGAAATTTTCATCTGTGAACATAACTCAACAATAATTGCTTTGACAACTTACCTAATAATCCCAAATTTATAGTCTCTTATCTTTCCAGGTAACTTATTTACAATTGTTGTAGAAACCCATTGTGGAAGAGCGCCACAAAAATTTCTTTCCATTTGGGTTCTAATATCAACTCAGGAGACAAAGTATGTAATCTGTGGAGAAATTCATTGAAATACTCATCAAAATGCTGCATATTATGCAATTTCATGGCCAATAGAGTTACAGTGGTAATATCATTAGTAATTTGTGGAAAACCAATGAAATTCACTGTGATGCTGTAAATCAATTTTCCAATCATGTTATTTACAGGAAAATGGGTGACTGGGTCCATGTAGGTAGATCCATCTTCATTCAGAACTACTGACTGTTCCCAATGGGGAAGGATATTTGGTTCTTTAATAGTTTCAGCTTTTAACCAGGAATCCAACGTTCCTTCAAATCCTCCAATAATTCTTCTGGTGGCATTTATTGGGCCAATGTCATCTGAAAGATAGGTTCTGTAGCATACGAGCATGGAATGCAACACAGACATGACTTCAGCTTCTGTACAGTTATCAATATTCCATGAATATGTGGAATTTGCAGACCAGTCCTTATGGTATTCTGATTTCATCAAATCCCGTCGGTCTAGGGCAGGGTTCCAAGTAGTATCCCATCGGGATCTTGAGGATGTAGCATTGACTTGTGTTTCAATGCTTTCTTCTGGAACAGGAATACCAAATTGTTCTTTATCCTGGATAGAAAAATTGTTAATACAAGCTTCAAGTTCATCAACCTTTGGAACTGAATCTATTTTATGAAGGCTTGTATGTTCTTTGCTTTCTTCTTCATCTTCATGAGAGGTTTCTCCAAATAAAAAACTTGTTTGGTAATTTCTTGGAATTTCTTCAGTCTCTTTGGATTTGGATGAAGTAGCAACTGGACTAAAGATGCTGGGATTTGCAAACAAAGAATACGGATGAGTTGATGTAGGTGGAGGAAAATTTATGGAGCTAGGGGCTTTGATGAGACTTTCAACAGAGGAGGTGAGAGAATAAGGAAGTGTACTTTTTGGTTCAGAAAAAAGAGTAGCCATTTTATATGCATCTGTGTTAGGCTTCTTTTTCAAAGAATCAATTTCTTTAGTCACTTCCCATACTTGTTTCTTCACAATATCAAGGATGTTGGAAACCTTGACAATTTCTTTTCCATGGGCAACAGAGGCTTCATGGATTTTTCTCTTTGTTGATAAAGAGAGCTTATCTAGACTCTGAGCAATGGTTTGGTCATTTTCTGCCAGGGTCTTCACACTGTCATTCAAGCAAATAGTGTTGTAGTCTTGTTTCTGCAACACTCTTCCCATTATGAGTTTTAATTCAGAGCATGCAGTGTCAACAGAATCAAACCGGTTTTTTAAATACTTTTCAAGACTGGATAATGCTAGATTTATCCAATTTGCAGCAGCAATTGAATCTTTGGTTGCTATAGATGGATCATCAGGATTAGAGGGAAGAACTTTGTACATTTTCCCATCCTGGCTTCTGATAACAAAATTCTTCCAAGGAGGAAATTCTGTATCAGTTTCAAAAATCGAGCCGTCAAGGAGCTCCCATTTATGCTTGTTAGGAGTTCCTGATCTTATCATATTTACATGAAATTGTGAACAAATTTGTCTAATCAATTCTTCTCCTTGTTGTCTTACTGCTACCAAAGATCTCGGGATATTTGGTTTGTCCAACATATTATGGATTTTTGGCTCAAAATCAGGTGCTTTGAGAGGAGGAGGAATGACTACAAGATTTTCAAACATCTTTTCTTCTACAAATTTTTGAGAATCTTTAATCTTTTTCTGCTTGGCTTGATTCCTGAATTGTTTCATTAAAGATTCTTCTATGATGTTTGCAGAAGGATAGTACCATTCATAGAATGATATCCACTGGTTATTTGTTTTCATCCATCCTTTCCATTTATCTACATTCTGCTTATTAAAAGCAGGTCTGTCATTTTTCTCAAGAAGTCTGACTTCTTGCAGATACAGATGTTCTTTCTCATGAGTGAACATATCCCAATGGAACATTTTCTTTTTCCAAGCATCCTCTGGGTCATAGGGGCCAATGCCTTTGAAGATTTTCAGAAAGGCCATAATCTCGGAATCAGAGGGAATTTCGACATGTTTTGGGATTTTGTCAACGGGATTTCTTCGGTAAGAAGGAATAGGAAAATATTTTTCATACCCAAGGCCTCTGGTAGAAGAGCTTGATACATTATGTACAAGGAGTTCTTCTTGTGGGTTAAAGAATGTGACACACTTATAGCTTTCTTCAGAAGAATCAGATGAAGGAGTGAATTTTATCATATTGATTCTTTTAGAAGAGTCACCATGAGGTGTTGGAGGATCAGACGAGTATTGACAGAAAGTTTTTGAACAATGAGGGTGATCACAAACAGAACTGAAAACTGAACTTTCTGGTGGCTGAGTAAATAATTTTTTCAATGACTCAAAAACAGCGGGATCAATTACAATTTGTTGTTGGGGCTGAGGCTGTACAGGGTGTAATTGATTATTTATTCTCGTCGGAATAGTAGATACAAAGGGTCTACTACTTTCTTCTTTATGCTCTCGGGGAAATCTAGTGATTACTCGGTCACCTAATTCAGTAATTATTAACTGTGCAGCAGCAATGGGTCTTTTGACTGGTTTGCCCAGTTTGTTATCCAATCATCAGGAGGGCAAAGGTCATTTCTGGAGATAGGCACAGGTGCTACTGGATTACAAGAGGAGTCATATTGAATTAGAGTTACAGTGCCATCAGGAGGGGAATGCAAAACAGCTGGAATGGTCGTATTATAAAAGCTCACGCAAGTGATAAAAAAGATGGTCATGTTTTTGGATTTTGATCTGAAATGCTCATAGCCTTTTGTCTGTACTCCTAAGGTTAAACATTTCAGGATATGAGGGTCTGACAAAGAAAGAGAAAAGTCAGGATATACATTGTATTGTACAGAACCGTCTGATAGGTTGGTTTCTATTCCACCTATGAGGGCTTTGGAGAACAAAGTCCATCGATTATCAAGAAGGGCTGAAAAAACATAGGCTCTTTGTCCTTTTCTGTGCAAATCATTTATCCCGACTCTTACCATCCCTAGATGGACGTACTAGTATCCGGATTTCAAAGCAGCTTTTATCTGTCGTTCTTCTAATAGGGGAACAATCATCATAAGATTGAGATTCAAATCTGTTTGAACTGCTTTTTCTCTTATTTTTATCTGACTTAGGGCTCTAAAGTGAAATGGAGATAATCCTCTATAAACTTCTACAGGGGAAACAGGAGGTAGTTTCCAGTTCACAGTAGGGCTTAGTTCTTCTTGTTCAATAGAAGCAGAGTTTCCGGAAGAGGATTTAGTATGAAAAATAGTCTCTAAGCCAGATCTTAACTCATCTTCATTTTGAACATCTTGAAAATTCTTTGATCCAAACATTCCTTTAGAACTAGAAGCAACATTCATTTTAGTATAGAGAGAAGATACTAGAGGAAAATACCCGAAAAATTCTTGTTGATGAATATCAAGAAGTTTTGTGGCTTTCTATTGGAGGAGAAATTGCGGCTTCCTCGACTCGAATTCTACGCCATATGTCTTCAACACCCTTCAAACGCCATCCGCAGTAGATTTTATAATACGACCATTCCAGCTGTTTTGCATTCCCCTCCTGATGGCACTGTAACTCTAATTCAATATGACTCCTCTTGTAATCCAGTAGCACCTGTGCCTATCTCCAGAAATGACCTTTGCCCTCCTGATGATTGGATAACAAACTGGGCAAAACCAGTCAGAAGACCCATTGCTGCTGCACAGTCAATAATTACTGAATTAGATGACCGAGTAATCACTAGATTTCCCCGAGAGCATAAAGAAGAAAGTAGTAGACCCTCTGTATCTACTATTCCGACGACAATAAATAATCAATTACAGCCTGTACAACCTCATCCCCAACAACAGATTGTAATTGATCCCGCTGTTTTTGAGTCATTGAAAAAATTATTTACTCAGCCACCAGAAAGTTCAGTTTTCAGTTATGTTTGTGATCACCCTCATTGTTCAAAAAATTTCTGTCAATACTCGTCTGATCCTCCAACACCTCATGGTGACTCTTCTAAAAGAATCAATATGATAAAATTCATTCCTTCATCTGATTCTTCTGAAGAAAGCTATAAGCGTGTCACATTCTTTAACCCACAAGAAGAACTCCTTGTACAGACTGTATCAAGCTCTTCTACCAGAGGCCTTGGGTATGAAAAAGATTTGCCTATTCCTTCTTACCGAAGAAATCCCATTGACAAAATCCCAAAACATGTCGAAATTCCCTCTGATTCCGAGATTATGGCCTTTCTGAAAATCTTCAAAGGCATTGGACCCTATGACCTAGAGGATGCTTGGAAAAAGAAAATGTTCCATTGAGATATGTTCACTCATGAGAAAGAACATCTGTATCTGCAAGAAGTCAGACTTCTTTAGAAAAATTACAGACCTGCTTTTAATAAGCAGAATGTAGATAAATGGAAAGGATGGATGAAAACAAATAACCAGTGGATATCATTCTATGAATGGTATTATCCTTCTACAAACATCATAGAAGAATCTTTAATGAAACAATTCAGGAATCAAGCCAAGCAGAAAAAGATTAAAGATTCTAAAAAATTTGTAGAAGAAAAGATGTTTGAAAATCTTGTAGTCATTCCTCCTCCTCTCAAAGCACCTGCTTTTGAGCCAAAAATCCATAATATGGTGGACAAACCAAATATCCCGAGATCTTTGGTAGCAGTAAGACAACAAGGAGAAGAATTGATTAGACAAATTTGTTCACAATTTCATATAAATGTGATAAGATCAGGAACTCCTAAGAAGCATAAATGGGAGCTCCTTGATGGCTCGATTTTTGAAACTGATACAGAATTTCCTCCTTGGAAGAATTTTGTTATCAGAAGCCAGGATGGGAAAATGTACAGAGTTCTTCCCTCTCATCCTGATGATCCATCTATAGCAGCCAAAGATTCAATTGCTGCTACAAATTGGACAAATCTATCATTATCCAGTCTTGAAAAGTATTTAAAAAACCGGTTTGATTATGTTGACACTGCATGCTCTGAATTAAAACTCATGATGGGAAGAGTGTTGCAGAAACAAGACTACAACACTGTTTGCTTGAATGACAGTGTGAAGACCCTCGCAGAAAATGACCAAACCATTGCTCAGAGTCTAGATAAGCTCTCTCTATCAACAGAGAGAAAAATCCATGAAGACTCTGTTGCCCATGGAAAAGAAATTGTCAAGGTTTCCAACGACCTTGATACTGTGAAGAAACAAGTATGGGAAGTGACTAAAGGAATTGATTCTTTGAAAAAGAAGCCTAACACAGATGCATATAAAATGGCTACTCTTTTTTCTGAACCAAAAAGTACACTTCCTTATTCTCTCACCTCCTCTGTTGAAAGTCTCATCAAAGGCCCTAGCTCCATAAATTTTCCTCCACCTACATCAACTCATCCGTATTCTTTGTTTGCAAATCCCAGCATCTTTAGTCTAGTTGCTACTTCATCCAAATCCAAAGAGACTGAAGAAATTCCAAGAAATTACCGAACAAGTTTTTTATTTGGAGAAACCTCTCATGAAGATGAAGAAGAAAGCAAAGAACATACAAGCCTTCATAAAATAGATTCAGTTCCAAAGGTTGATGAACTTGAAGCTTGTATTAACAATTTTTCTATCCAGGATAAATAACAATTTGGTATTCTTGTTCCAGAAGAAAGCATTGAAACACAAGTCAATGCTACATCCTCAAGATCCCGATGGGATACTACTTGGAACCCTACCCCAGACCGACGGGATTTGATGAAATCAAAATACCATAAGGACTGGTCTGCAAATTCCACATATTCATGGAATATTGATAACTGTACAGAAGCTGAAGTCACGTCTATGTTGCATTCCATGCTCTTATGTTACAGAACCTATCTTTCATATGACATTGGCCCAATAAATGCCACCAGAAGAATTATTGGAGGATTTGAAGGAACGTTGGATTCCTGGTTAAAAGCTGAAACTATTAAAGAACCAAATCTCCTTCCCCATTGGGAACAATCAGTAGTTCTGAATGAAGATGGATCTACCTACATGGACCCAGTCACCCATTTGCCTGTAAATAACATGATTGGAAAATTGATTTACAGCATCACAATGAATTTCATTGGTTTTCCACAAATTACTAATGATATTACCACTGTAACTCTATTGGCCATGAAATTGCATAATATGCAGCATTTTGATGAGTATTTCAATGAATTTCTCCACAGATTACATAATTTGTCTCCTGAGTTGATATTAGAACCCAAATGGAAAGAAATTTGTGTGGCTTCTCTTCCACAATGGGTTTCTACATCAATTGTAAATAAGTTACTTGGAAAGATAGGAGACTATAAATTTGGGATTATTAGGCAAGCTGTCAAAGCAATTTTTGTTGAGTTATGTTCACAGATGAAAATTGCTAGAGCAACAACAAATCCCAAAAATCCACATGGATATCAGCAATTATGTAAGCAGTGGCATCTTGGCAAAGCTGACAATTCTGGGGGCCATAGAAGAAAGAAAAAACATCTCAAACAGAAGAATTCTCAGTTTTCCCAAGACAAATATAAGAAAAAACACAATAGAATAAAGCCTTACAAACACACAAAAATGTTCTCTAAGGAAAGAGAGATCATTTGTTATAACTGCAACAAAAGAGGCCACACAACTCCGAATTGTCCAGAGAAGAAAAATGAAAAATCAAAGAAAAAGATATCATATAGAAACAAAAAAGGAAAAATTAATTTCTTTGATTTACCCAGCAGCTGTGATGAATTAATATCTTCTGACTCTGGAACAGAAGAAGAAATAAATTATGTCTATTCTACTGATTCCTCTAGTGAAGAATGGTGCAAGGACCCACATTGCACAGAATGCAGAGATTGTGAATGCAGTGATCCAGACATCTGCAATTGCAACACAGTCAGGATGCTGAAGGCAGATGAAGACGAAATAAGCAGAAACCTGTTCATGCAGATGATGGCAGCAACAGATCCTCAGATTAAAGATATGTACAAATCCCTGTTGACGGATCATTTCAACAAGCCATCTTCCAGTTCAAAGAAGTCTCCTAACAAGGGGTATGTACCACCTGCTTCCTTATTTTCAGTTGAAGCATTGACTCGGCAGTTCAAAAATGAAGATTTTGGAGAAGATCTGCCGCAGACTTTGCCTGCGGTTCATCAGGCAATCAAAGAATTAAGGAAAACAATAAAAGAAAATAGGAGACTATGTATTGAAAATCACAAAGACTTGAACATAAGATTAATGAATGCTGAGGGTGCATCATCCTCACAAGGTCCTGATATTTCAGGAAAGACAGGAAATTGGACTTTCCATGCAAATCCAGTAATGACACACAACCAGCAGCATGACAGTTCAGAAGAAGGAGAAGAGAAAGACAGGACAGATTTTGGATGCAATATAATAAACAGGGATGTTATGTATTGCATAAGGATGAAAGTCAAGATTGGGAACCAGTATGAATACTGGAAAGTCCTTATGGATACAGGTTCCAGGATGAATATTGTAAGTGATACTGTAGTAAGTATGAACCATAAAAGGCCAACTGCCTGCCCTAAGATTACTACAACCAGTGGAGAAATCACAACCAGACATGAAGCAGAAATAGATGTATTTCTGAACGAAAAGATTGGTGTTCATCTAGTTTGTCCAGTGGTTACAGGAATGGATTGTGCAATGTATCTTGGTACTCCATTTTTCCAGAATTTCGGAAAACACGGAGCTAAGCTTGACAACAGCAGTCAAAGGTATGTATACTTTGTCATCTCAGAAGGAAAAGAAATTTTCTTCCCATTTATAAATTCCAACACGCCTAATAGATTAAAGAGAATTGAAAGAATGCAAAATCTATTAGCAAAAATGGAAACAAAGAAAGAAATCCTAAAAGCAGAAGAAAATTTGGATAATGGAAAATTTGCTACTCAAATAACAAATCTCACAGCTAAGTTTAAAGAATGTTGTTCAGATGATCCGAATGCCTTTTGGCACATCAAAAAACAAGAAGTGGAGCTTCCTCTCAAGAAGGATTTCAACGGAAAGTTGAGAAGATCCAAGGCAGTGGCAATGAACGAAGACCAACTGAAATTATGCAGAGCTGAAATTAAGGATTTATTAAGAAAAGGATTGATCAGAAAAAGTAAGAGTCCAATAGCATGCTTTGCATTTTACATCAATAAACATGCTGATATTTCCAGGGGAAAACCAAGGCTTGTAGTAAATTATAAAACCCTGAATGATATTCTGGATTATGATGCTTATCCTTTGCTGAAACCATCAGTAATACTTGCCCAAATATCCAAGTCAAAGATTTTTTCCAAATTCGATTTAAAATCTGGATTTTGGCAAGTAGGAATAAAGGAAGAGGATAAATGGAAGACTGCTTTCTCAGTACCAGAAGGGAATTATGAATGGAACATCATGCCATTTGGTCTAATTAATGCTCCCTCTGCATTTCAAATAATCATGGACGAGACTTTTGAAGGAATGGAGGAATTCCTTAAAAAGTATATTGATTATTTACTCATTCATTCTGATAACATTACTGACCATATTAAACATCTAAAAATTTTCTTATGCACGGTCAAAGAGATTGGAATAGTGTTATCAGAATCCAAGATGAAATTGTTCAGGCCTATGATCGACTTCTTAGGATATAACATACAGTATGGTTCTTATATTGTAATTCAAAGAAGTTTGAATTTTGTCGATCATTTTCCTGATGAAATAAAAGATTAAACTCAATTACAACGATTTTTAGGAAGTCTAAACTATATTTCAAAGTTCATAAAAAATTGTGCGCAAGAGAGGAAACTGTTGAACAAAAGACTTCAGAAAAATCCAATTCCATGGAATGAAGAATGCACGCAAGCTGTCAGGTCAATAAAAGACAAGGTAAGAAGCATTCAGCCACTCTCCCCGGTCAGAGAAGACTAGGAAAAAATTATCATGACAGTTGCAGGTTATGAAGGATGGGAAGCCGCTCTATGCCAGAAAGTCCCAAATGGTCAAAAGGAGATTGAGGTTTGTCAATATGCTTTTGGCCTCTGGGCTAACACCCAGTTAAATTGGTCAAGTCTGAAGAAAGAACTCAGAGAAGTCTGTTTAGGCATTGCAAAGTTCAGAGATTTTGTGATCTATACTAGATTTACAGTAAGGACAAACTGCTAGGAGTTGAAATCTGCTATTCATAAATGTGATTTTGATGATGCTGCTATTGTAAGATGGATAATGCAGCTCAGTCAATATAGTTTTGATATCGAATTCATAAAAGGGGACAAAAATATTTTTGTAGACATGTTGAGTTGAGAATTCTTGTCAGGACATTCCATCATGAGCTTAAAATGCAACTTCATAAGAAGATATGAAGAAACTGTAGAAATCGAGACTCCTTCTGGTTGGGTATCCTACAGATTGAATAAGACCCTTATGGAACACGATGATGAATGGTAGCCTATTAAAGAAATCAGACACAGGACAGGTATTGATTTCCTATGGACAGACCCACACCAGGATGAAATGAATGATGAAGCCTTTGAAGCCTTAGATTATCTGGAGCATATCGAGAGTATAATCCACAGGATTGAAAGGGATCATGAAGATGAAAACAGATTCACCAGTTTCCATATCACCTTTAGAAGGTTTGATAATCATCTCGACAGAGAAAACTATGATCCAGATCGCCAAAAGGAAGCATTTTACACCGCCATGAATCTACAAAATTTTTCAGTTAATATGTTTTATTCTTTGCAGTTTTCTTTCCTATTCGAGGATACACCTGTTGAAAGCTTGGAAGAAGAAGCCCCACTACCAGATTGGTTTATGGAATGGTGGAAAATATATGGATTATCCCCATTAATTATGAATCCATATTCATTAACCATGCTAAAAATCCCCAATTTTAGCACCCCCGAATTATTGATGAGGACTCTGGTATTAAACAGAACAATCCGAGATTTGATAGATATAAGTGACATAGATTTTCTTAATAGTGTCAGAAGATGTGGCCATGTGAGGTGGTTTGTCATGAATCACTATAAGTGCAGAAGAATTCTTCCAAGTACAAATTATGATGAATTCCACCGACAGATTGATCCAAATCTGAATCCCTTCATGAGACTGCAATATTTGGATCTGCCAGACCCCTATGATGAAGCTGCCTGGGAATCTGAAAAAGAAGTCTTGGTACAATATTATTCCAAGTACTTGATTGAAAGATGGAATTACCGCCACTACACATATCCTCAAATCGACTATTACACCTTTGATTGACGTCTTTCCAACTGACTATGATGTTGGATGAGATTTCGTGGATTCCCTCGTACTGGAAATCTCCACTGTGTAATCTTTGTACAGATTTGTATCCTGTCTTTAAGTCTTTTCGAGCCTTCGTGGATTCCCTCATACTGGAAATCTCCACTGTGTAAACATAATAAGCGTCCTAGATTCGGTCCCCACATGCCTCTGGCTATCCGTAAAAGGAGAAGGGATGAGATAACATGGGTCAGTACACCCATGCCTGAATCTAGCCTTTAGTGATTTGTTTCAGTTTGTACAGCATCCTTGCTTTTGAGTCATCTGTTTTGTAATCATGTCACGGACGGATGTTTGTTCCCTCGAATGGCTATAAGAGATTGAAGCCTTGGAATAAGACTCATTCGGTCCAAGTCCAGTTCTGAGTCTGAGTCGAAAAGTTCTCCTGCTCTACATCGGCGGACGATCAGTCTGACCTGCTTGTAACACGAGAAACTCTTAAGTCTTTAGGAGATTCTAGAAGCCTGTGCATCAGTGCTTGACGCTGGTGTGAACCTAAAGTGGTTGGATCTTTAGAGATTCTGTTGTTCTGTAATAATCTTTTAGACTCAGTCTGTTTGCTGGCCAGGTAGCCTGTAGATCTGTTTCGCTTCGGCAAACTTATATCTACTAAATGCCACAACAGTCAATCTGAGGAAAAGGATTCTCCTCTATAACTTTGCAACTCTATAATATCATTATTCCGAGCACCTTTCTTATAATAAAATTCTCTATGTTTCACCACTCTACCCTATGATTTCTATTTCTTTATTTCCGCATATTTGATATCCTGTGAAAAGATCCTGTAAAATTTGATATATACACTAGCGGTAAATTGTGTTACATGGGGGAAAATGCTAATATCAATTAAAATCTATGTTGTAAGCACAAATTATTCTCTATTCAAAATATAGTCTACCAATAATTTTGCCCCTACACGTATTTTTTTCATTGTTGATAATTGGATTTCATTGGTGTACTAAAAATTATTGTCATTGTTGTGTAATATAGGATCTAAAGGAGGCTATGGACATAGGACATGGACGACGTAGGAATACTAAATCGCGGAGAGGAAAGATGGTCAAATAAGATATGACAATGGAATTTGCAGATACAATACAGGTAATAATATCAACGAAAGGAGGAAGGTCTTTATGAATTCACAAATACTAAAACATAGAGGAGAGAAAGCCATTTTTTTTCCATGAGGCCTTTCAGGTCAAAATTATTTGCTGAAAATGCACATGAATGGTGATTAAATGTGATTCTATGATTAAGGGAAATGTTTGAAAATTAGGGTGTTCGTGTGGGATAGGGATGTTGGATACTTTTCTTGTCGAAATTTTGGCTTGATGTATATACCTAGGGTCATAAAATTATTTTTGTTCTTCAACTCCAAATTAACATGATATCAATATGTCAAATATATGAATAAAGTGAAGTATTTTGTTGGATAACATCTTTATTGAAATGATATAAAGTTGGTGTACTAAATGTTATTTGTATTACATGAGATAGATGAGTCCATGGAAACTGATCGTGTCATATTAAATGAGGACACAATGGATGGCGCAGGACATCAAGTACTCAAATTTTGACTTAACTTAGGAAAAATTGATATAATGGCCTTTTGTGATACATCCATCTTTTTGCACAATATTATTGAATATATATATATATATATATATATATATATATAATATATATATTATATATATATATATATATATATATATATATATATGAAAAAATAAAAATATTTAATTGCATTAATGTTACCTATGAGTAAAAATAATATTCTCCAAGTTGAATCATTCAATTTGGCCTTAAAATGAAGGTTGGGCGTGCATTTTTGTGAAGTGAGCCAAAATTTCCATTGTTCACTAAAATGCACACCCATGCTTCACCTATTGGCCAATTTGATTGATTCAAATTGTATACTATTTCATTACTAATTTTCTTTTTGTAAGTTTTTTCTCTTCATAAATTGTTAACACTTTTGGGGAGACATTGTGAACTACGATTGCTCCAGCAATTTCATTTACTTTAACTTCAACCTTTGAATCACTAAAGTAGAAAAATTTGATTGTAATAATGTTACTTATGAGTAAAAAAATACTCTACAAGTTGAATCATTCAATTTGGCCTTGAAATGAAGGTTGTGCATGCATTTTTGTGAAGTAGGCAAAATTTCCTTGCTTCACAAAAATGCATATCCAAGATTTATTTATTGGCCAATTTGATTGATTCAATTTGTAGATTTTTTATTTTATTATTTTACACACTTTTACATTTTTGTATCTTTACTAACCAGTAGAATACTAAAAATGTTAATTTTCTTAGGGCTAGAAGTCTATGTTGTAGATAATTGCATTTGAAAACATTTTCAACATTTTTACATTGCATTAACCCTATATCATCATAAGCAATTATGTAGAGAGAAAATTAGCAGTAATAATGAAATGGAACAAATATATGGGATGCAAAATTCAAAAAAGCGAGTTCTCCAATTTGATGGAGCTTTGAAAAGGAATCTTAGAGTGGCAGGAGGGGGAGGGATTCTCATTAATCCCGAAGGAATCATAGAATATAGATATGCCTAGGGGTTGGGAAAGAAGACAAACAATCAAGTCAAGGCTCATGGCTTGCTTCTAGGTCTCACCTTGGCTCAGAAAAAAAGGAATCAGGGATATGAATATTCTAGGGGACTCCCTTCTTATCATAAATCAAATGAACCACAACTCGGCAACTCAGAACAATAAGCTGAATCAAATCCTCAAAATAGCCTAAGGTATGATTCCTCATTTTGGAAAATTAAAGTTTTTCCACATCCTAAGATGGAAAAATAAGGAAGTTGACAGGCAAGCCAATTTGGCATGCCATATGAAACAAGAAAGCAGTGAAGTGAAGGGGGTAGCGGGTCATTTTCCTATTCCCTAGTTTCTTATATGATAATCCAACTCTTGAGAGTTATTTTTTATTCCTACTTTAAAAATGGAAATAACCATTTGGAAAAGATGGATTTCATGCGATTTTATTCTCCCTCCATACCCTGAATTTCTCCCATTTGGCTCCCCTAGGTCCCTCCCTCTACCTCCTCTCGTATTTATTCCCCCTCCCTCCCCTATTCCACCTCCATCGCCTCATCACCCGCCTCTCCTGGTCCCCTTGTACACCTTGGTTGCTAACTCCTCTTCCCCCCCTACTACCCCTCCCCTCCCTTGCAACATCTTCCCTCTCATCTTACACCCCTCCTCCCTACTCCGTGGAGACTCTCCTCAGCATGACGAGATTTATCCATTGTCACATGCTCGATGTCCTCGGAATGTGATAACACTTGGAGCTAGCTTGTGCTCAAGTTTAGGAAATCTGGTATTAAATTCTCATATCAGACTCTATAGTAGCTGCATTCAAGGTGGTAACAAGAGAATTCAATGAGAACAATACTGGCATTTAATCCATCGAACCTGGTGCAGTCTGTTTGCACGTGGGATGATCAATTCAAACAAGTTGCAAGTCATTTCAGCACTTAGGATCAAGATGGAGGAGCATTGGGATGTAGGAGGTAAGTGCAAAGTCTATCATTTTTGTATTTGGAGAAGGCTCAAAAATTTCTATTTAAGGAGGAATAACGGATCAAACTTCTACCATAAGCATGAGTCTGCGTTTCTCTTTGACTTGGAAATAATCAACTTTGGGAGTCGGTGGCAGATACTGTGAATGCTAGGGATCCAGGGGTTTGTCACGACTAATAGATTAGAGGGTAGAAACACTCGGGAGTGTAATCTTGTGTTAGCAGAGGGGGGCTACAGGTCATTTGACAAGATCAAGGCATTTAAGAAGCTCCTTTTTTTCCTCTCGGTGTCGTCATTGTTGGGATCTAGGATTTTACTAGTTGTGGTCTTCGTAGGGAAATTGAGAGGCTCTGGGTTTATCCTATTTGCATTTATGATTTCGAGAACTTGGCAGGCCCTGTCTTCGCTGTGCTCTGTGTCCACCACTGTGTTCTTCATTGGGATATTTAGAGGTTGGGTGATAATACTTTCAGTTCGGGTAATTGTGTTAGAATAATCTTGGTTGTTATCATGGAGGATTTGAGTCACTCTCACAAGGGGGTCTCTATTTCAAGTTCTTGGGGCCATCATCGCCCTTGTTCTAGAAGAATTACGGGGTGCACGGTGAAGGATCAGGGGAGGTGCACTCCGCAAACAGAATTCCTTACTTCTTATTGTGTTAAATGTGTTAAGGAACATGTTGAATTCAGGGAGGGGTTGGCAGTGATGAAAATGTGTCGCCAATAGCAACAAAAGGAGGCATATGAAATGCAGGAGTGACAGTTAGAAAATAATTTGAAAAATTATCAGTTAGAGGATGAAGTGGATGCCCTGAGAAGAAAAATTGAAGAACTCCAACTCAAGCTGGAAGAAAAGAATGCTCGGTCTAAGGATGACACAACTGGAATTGATCTCAATTATCCTTTGACAATAGAGGATTAGCTGTTTCCCTGAATTTTTATTTTTTGATGTCAAAACATAAATGTATTTTGTTGTTGAATTGGTATTGTCGAGTATATAGCGGGATTCAGGTAGATAGGTGGAATTTTGTAATCTTGGCAAAGAAGTGGAGTTTGAATGAACAGTCTGAAAATATGGTTGCCATGAATGACATTGTAAACCATTTGTATTTCTCCCAGTTTTTGGAAGCATACGGGCGCAAATTAATATAATCTATCTACTCTTTACCATTAAAAAAATGCAATGGAACAATGATAGGTTTGTCAGGATATCTCTGTCATAGGTATGTCACAATATCTTTGTCATAGATTTGTCATGATATCATAGATGACAGATGATATCATGATGTCATAGGGATCAACATATCTCCTCCATATCTCTGTCATAATCTTTTCTCATATCATAGATAAGAAGGCCCAAAGAGGTCATTTTCATACCCAAGAACTGAGGCCCATTAGGGTGTTGTTACACCACAAGAATGAGGCCCATTAGGGAGTTGTTACACCACAATACTGAGGTACAATTTTGCTAACCGATAGGATGGAATGATTAGTATATCATTGAAAATTAATTACAGGTCCTGGTGTGCATTTATTTGAGGCATACAAACCCTGGCTTTTACCCTAGGAAATCCATACAATTTGGAGTTTTCTTAAACAACATAATTATATATGTGAAAAATAAAAATTAAAAATTAAAAAAAAATATTAATATATATATATATATATATATATATATATATATATATATATATATATATATATATATATATATATATATAATATCTATATATATATATATATATATATATATATATATATATATATATATATATATATATTAAATAAATAATAATAATAATAAAATATTTAATTTTATTAATGTTACTTAAGAGTAAAAAAATACTCTCCGAGTTGAATCATTCAATTTGGCCTTGAATTGAAGGTTGGGCATGCATTTTTGTGAAGCAAGCCAAAATTGCCTTGCTTCACTAAAATGCATGCCCATGCTTCATTTATTGGCCAATCCGATTGATTCAAATTGCAGATTGTTCATTTTATTATTTTATACACTTTTACATTGTTATATCTTTAATTTGAGCTAAATATTTATACTTTATATTTCATACAACATTCTAAGTGTTGCTCGAACTTGCCTTATGTGAAAGTTGTGTGTAAATGGGAAGCATAGTTATGTACGATATTTGTCAGACATGATGCAAGCTTATACTAAGGTTAGGTATTGTCTAGTCATATCCCATTTCAAATTTCATTACCAAGAGTGTAATTGGTTTGGCCTGGGGGTGCATATTTGTTCCAACTTGAACATTGGTAGATATGATGAATTGTTGCATTCGCAGACTTGGATACAGGAGAGAAAGTCATTTTTTTTTCCATGAGGCCTTTCAAGTCAAACTTATTGGTTAAAAATGCATAGGAATGGTGATTAAATGTGATTATATGATCAAGATAAATGTTTGAAAATTAGGATGGCCACTTCAGATAATGATTTTGGATACTTTTCTTGTCAAAATTTTGACTTGATGTATATACCTAGGGTCATAAAATTATTTTTTTCAACTCCAAATTAACATGATATCAATATGTCAAATATATGACTAAAGTTAAGTTTTGAATTGGATACCATATTCATTGAAATAATATAATTGGTGTACTAAACATTATTGACTATGTTGTGTATTACAGGAGTCAGATGAGGCCATGGAAATAGATCGTGGCATATCAAATGAGGACACAATGGATGAAGCGGGACATCATGTACTCAAATTTTGACTTAACTTAGGAAAAATTGATATAATCGTATTTTGTGATGCGTCCATATTTTTTCATGATATTATTAAAATTTATAGTATATTATCCAATCATGACATAAAATAATGCATGGCGTTGATTATTTTAGATGGATATTGGAGCAAATGCAAAGCCTGAGCCTTTAACTAGCAAAAGAAAAAGATATGTATGTGGACATGGACCTAAAACTATTAAATCACATAGAGGATAGTGGTTGGAATAGGATATGACAATGGACCCTATAGACACAACAGAGGATTGCACTAAACAAGAAGTTGGTCAGGACTATAGTACACGGGATGAATGCTTTGAAAAAATTATTGTTTGTGGATGTTTTCTATGTCATGGAAAAAAAAAAAAATCAAACAAGCGAATTTACAAATACATTACATAGATACTTAGTTTCTAGTGGGTACTATGCCTCCTACAATAGATTTGAATCTAATAGGAATTGTGGTAAGGAATTTTCCAATTTGATATAAATAATATGTATTCTTATTTTAAACATTATTTTATATTATTTAAAAAAAAATCTTAATGATTACTTGCAAGATAAATTTCTTGGTTTAAGTTTCTTGGAGCACTAACTTCCAGCGTATAGGGAGATGATAATTTATCTGATGATACATATAACAAAAATAAGTGCACATATACCAGCTCAGAAGATGAGGAATTGGTGAAAACAAGTAACAGAACAAGAACCTGTTTAAAGATACATAATTTGCTTAAAGACAAGGGAAATGTGGACTACATACCATATGAGAATGAATGTGATGGAGATGATGACTTTCCCTTGAGTCTGAGATCAATTTACAAAGAGACATTTGATCGTCAACTATATTGTGCTTGGCCCAAAGATCAACAACTACCTAGAGTGTATGAGGTGTTTCGATTTTGGGGATACATGTGAAAAATACGACCCTGCAATATTCATGGGGTGAATATAAGCCTCTTTATTGTCCAAAATGTCTAGGTGATCTCTAAACATAGAAAAATTCACAATAAACCACTAGGATATTAATTCCATATTATGGTTTGTCATATTACAATGGTGAAAGGAGAAGACTAGCAAAATATGAGCATAGCATGTCAACATATGGTCTAAATTCAAATATGTATACACATAGTGTCCAGTTGGAAAGTGGGAAAGAAATGAATAGAGTCCATCTTATGTATATAGATGGACGTGAATACACACATAAAAATATTGCGGGATTTATAAATAGTAGTAAGGGAAGGGGCCCTACTGTAAGACTGAATTTTCAGTTTGTTGAGGTTATAAATGATAACGATGGAGAAATGGAAAGAGTGGTCGATAAGCCCCAAGGGATAGCTCAATTGGTCGAGTTCTTGTTTCTAAGTACCTCGCCAATTGGGAGGTCACGAGGTCAAATCTCCTTGATGCCCTTGGGTTTGGGCCCTGCTAGTCTGGCCAACAGGTAGATCCCTTCGGGTTGATCTGCATGGATTTTCCCGTGGATGTAGCGGCCACCCAATTTCCATGAACCACATTATAATAAAAAGAAAAAGAAAAGAAAAAAGAGGTTGATAGATTGATAATGGTTGAGGTTATTATGGACCTTAGCATTGGGGATGAGTTATTGATTAATTAACCCTTCTTAAAACGCACTCATGCGTGAAAGAAAAGGGAAGAACAAGGTATCCCTGAGGATGTTTTTAAGGGTAGAAAACAAAAGAATAATCAATGAGTGTGGACAAACGTTTTATAAACTATGTGTTGACAAAATTGTGTTTATTTCAAATTATTGTATATAAAAGGTAGTCTATAGAATAATGTTCCATTATTCAATATATATATATATATGATTTTTATTTGTTAAGACATATTTTATTATATTTCTTTGAAATTGATACATTCATGATTGATCCAATTATTGCCTAACATTAAATAATGCTTGTGTTTGTTGATAGCTATAAGATAATGATGATACGCCTACTAATAAGGTCAAACTAGGTTATTAAGATTTGGACAAGATGATCAAAACCATCCTTTAAACCATACGAAGGTGAAAAGAGCAAGATTGAAGAGATTATGAGATTAGCATATATTGATGACATGCCACCTAGCCTTAATGATGATGATGATAGTGAAAATCCAATGTATGAAGAAGGATTGAATGAAATGCTTATAGGTTTCTTTAGGGATGGAAATGATGATGACAATAATGTCATATGGTTGAAAGTAATGATCATATCAGGGGTAGTTACCACCAACATAATCTTGATGATAACAACCTAAAAGACTCAATCAAGCAAGCAACTAAGACACTCGTGTTCAGATCAGGTGCAAGGAGAACCTCAAAACTTGCATGCACATTAATATTATTAGAAATCAAGTCACTAATTGGTTGGTTAGATAAAGGATTCACTACCCTACTGAAGTGAGTTGAAATCTATATATTACTTTGCATTATCAATTAGTGTATGTAATTTGTAAACATTCGTAAACTTTGTTTATATTTCTTTAAGGGGGTTTTAAAACCATATATTGTATATAAATAGTCCTAGTATAGATTGGCATATCAAACATGTTCATCATAAGTCAAACATTCAATTGATTTAATCTCGGGAAATCTTACAGGGCACTAAAAACTAAAAGATTTCCTAAAGATAATGTGTTGCTATAAACTTGCAGAGAAGTGCGTCAGTTCTTGGTCGAGTTAGGGATTGAATATAAGCAAATGCATTCATGTAAAAATGATTCCATTTTATAGAGAGATGAATATCAAGACAAGGTAGAATACCCTGTATGCAAAGAGAAGAGATATTGTACATATGTACAAGGTCTTAGAGTTCCAAAGAAGGTTTTACTTCACATGCCAACTATACCTAGACTTCAACGAATGTTCCGTTGCAAGTCACTTCCATAATTGATGGATTGGACTGCAAATAATAGGAGTAAATATGGATTCATGTGAATTCTAACTTACTCCAAAACAAGGAAACATAGTAGAAAAATGGCCAAGAAAATTTAAAGATGAACCTCATCGTATTAGGTTTAGTCTTGCAATTGATGGAGTGTGCCCATTCTCTTTCCTGAGCTCAAATTTTAGTGTTTGGCCAGGAAAAATCATAGTATACAATTTACCCCCATGGATGAGTGTTAGAAAGGAGCACCTTGTGCTGACTCTCATCATTCTAGGGAAACATCAAGTAAAAAAATGGCTGTGTATATTGCACCTTTCATTGATGAGATGCAACTATCATGGAAAGGCAAAAGTATGTACGACATATAATGTCCTCCATCAAATATGTCCTTCAACTAAAAAAAATTATATGTTCAATGAGTACACCTATTGGCTATGGGTCATCATTGGAAAAGGATTTTACAGTTGATGGACATATGAGAGGATTTAAAACACATGATTTTCATAATTTCATGAAGGCATTATCATCATTTAATTTTTACTGCTAAAATTGATTAAGTACAAAATATATTTTGATATTTTGTTTTGTCATAAAAATTACTAATTACCTTTGAGAAATTTGATTGATAGTATATTGTGCCATTGGAAATTAGGGAGGATTCATGTCTTACTATTGAATTAAGGAATGCCATAAGTTGATTGTCAACATTTGCAAGGTATGTGATATGAAATTTTCATATGTAAGAGACGTAGAGATATTATATTGCTTTTATTTTTTTACTATAGGTTCATACTAATTTTCTATTCTTATATTAGGTGGGTGAGCTCCAAGGAGATCCACGAATTTGAAGTGCCAAAATGGAAGGAAATTCTAGAAATTGTATGTGTATTTGAGAAGGAGATCCCTACAAGTTTCATGGACCTACAGGTCCATTTACTTATACAACTAGTCGATGACATTGAAATGGTGGGTGTCGTGTCAACGAGGTGGATGTTTTTCTTTGAGAGGTATATGAAAACTCTAAAAATATATGTCCGACAAAAGGCACATCGAGAGAGTTGCATGGTACAAGGTTATATATTGAATGAATCATTTTTCTTCATATGTGAATTCCTTGGTAAGGATTTTGAAGATGCGCCACACTTCTGGGATGAAGAACGAGCATCATATATTATTAATGGAGAAAAACCACAATATAAACGTGTTGAAGTAGAAATTAATAAGTAAATTCATGATCATTGTGGTTGTTTTCCTTGCAATCATTAATTTACTTTGTAATTTATTTTTCAAATATATGGTATGACATTTGGAGTTTGAAATAAACATGTTGACATGTAATAGGTGTAAACAAAAGTGTTATACTCGACAAGTTAATTCTATACCACATGTACTTTATGAAAAAAATGGATTGAATTATATGATAAAAAGAGAGAATAAATGTTAGAAGAAAGGAGACAACTTAAGATATTGAACCCAAGGAATACTCCACTTCCCACTCATATGCTTGGCGAATGGTGTAAAGATTGCACACTACAACGGGTTATTGAACAAATTCAAAATCAAATAGAAGATGCAGGTATAGATTCAAACATAAATGAAGATGAAATCAACATGTGTAGAGGATATGAAAGAAAGGTATAGTTGGAATTTTACAAAATGTTATTTTCTTACAATTTTGACACTATTAACTACTTTAATATTCGTCATTATATTTGTTTTCACTGAAATAAATGTTTTTTTCACAAGCAAGGAAATATCCTGCAATGTGGGCATATGGTCGACATTATCGTGTAGAAAGTGTAGATGTAAAGAGATGATCCTTTGATTGTAGCATCATGGTTGATTTCAAGCAATTCATTCGATCAAGCTCAAAAGGTAATAATATTATTGAAGGGAATCTACAATATGTTGGAAACATCCAAGAAATTATTGAGTTGGATTAATACTCTTTTAAATGTTGTGGTATGAAGCATTTGAGAGGACGTGGAGACATGATACCCATAGTGGATTGTTTTCTATAGATTCCTCAAGCTTCCTACTAGAGGATAATGAGCCTTATGTTCTACCAATTCATTATGAGCAAGTATTTCTTTAACTCAAACCCGAAGCAGTAGTGATCATTAATTTATTAATTCATAGTTGATTACAAATATGTGTGTGTGTGTGTTTATTAAAGAATAAAAATGTTATAACATAGGTATAATACATGTATGTCGTTCATGTGCAGGTATTTTTATATGAATATATTATGGACACGAAATGGATATTTTTAATACATTATGATCCAAGATTAAGGCATGTGTTTGAGTAGACCAATGATGGGAAACAAAATGAGAGAGAGGAATTAGAGAACACCAATGAAATTGACATCCATGATGATGTTGAAGATGGTTATGTTCAGGACCAAGAAGACAATAAGTCAAAGTTAGATGATGTTATAGATGACAACAATATCGATGGTATGGAAAATGATAATCCAAATACATCTAGTAACAATATAGATGGTTTGCAGTAAAATTTCAATGATGATTAAGATGATGCGGGTCAAGATGAGGATGATCATAATATTAAATACTTAAAAGAACATATGAACATTAACAATGATACATTAGATGACATTGTTCTAGATAATAATGTTAATGAGCAAGACTTCTAAATTTTCAAAATTATTTGTAATCCATGTTTAAAAAATAATGATTTTAATGGCCCAAATTTTGAAATGCTTCAGTGTTATTTGTGTTGATATAAATTACCTATTGCAGTATCCTTAAAGTGTTCAATATTTGGTATGAATTGTTGGCAACAAAAAAATAGGATTACTTGGATAAGAGTTAGCATGGTTATTGCCACTCTCACAAATTTTTGTCAGTGGGTTGGATTTGGGGGATCTCTGATCATTCCCCCATATATTTGGAACTGGTTGGTCCATCCCAAAATCCCATATCACCCGTCAAGTTCAACTTGACCTGGTTATAGGACCCTAATTATCATAAATTAGTTACTGAGTATTTTAGAGACCATCCTTCTACACAAAGTTGCAATCTAGCTGAAGGATTTGTTGGAACCTTATGGAACTTAAAATTGTCTCCACTCAATGGGCCAAAGCAAAGTGATCCAGAGATGACCAGACTCTCTGTGACATTGAACACCAACTTGCAAATTTTATTGATGACCAGGGTGGGGGATTCATCTCTGTTGAAGCAAAGGCTACTCTCACCAATCTGGAGGCACAAAGATTCAAGATACTACAGGAATGGGACAAGACTTGGAGACTTAGAAGAATAGCCGTCTGGCTAAAGGCAGGGGATGACAACACAAAATTCTTCCACAATTTTTCCAAGGGAAGGAGGGACTGTAACACCATCTAGAAAATGCCTATTGATCAAGGACAATACGCACAAACTTCTCATCAGCTGGCACACTTGGGAAATTCACATTTTCGGCAACTCTTCAAATCTCCCCCAGGAGCATCGCTTGTTGAAATCATCCGTATTGTTGGTCACTTCCCGGAGTTTTTGGACCTAGACTTATCTGATGACCTTAACAAGCTTGTAACCATGGGGGAATTGGAGAGAACCTTGAAATGGTTCAATAAGGATAAAAGCCTGGGTCCTGATGGTTGGTCAATGGAATTCTACCTAGCCTTCTTTGAAATTTTTGGCTTGGACCTTCTCAAGGTCATAGAGAAATGTAGAATTTCTGGGTATATATATGATGCCATTGATACCACCTTTATTGCCCTCATACCAAAGGTGAATTCCTCTCAAAATTTCAATGATTTTTGACCCATCTCCCTTTGCAATTTCTTATACAGTATTATAACCAAAATCATCGCCAATCGTATCAAACCCATTCTCTTGGACAACATATCCTCTGAACAATTTTGCATTCCTCTACAATCAATAGATTCATAAGGCTATAGGCACTGCCTAGGAAGCCCTCCATTCAATCAAACTGAAGAATTTGAAAGGAGCCATTTTGAAAATTGATCTATCAAAGGCCGTGTTAGCTGGCTCTATATCAGGACATTACTAACACATCTCAGCTTCCCAAACCCCTTCATCTAATGGATTATGTGTTGCATCTCTACTGTCTCTTTTAGCATTCTTATCAATGGATCTGCATCCAATTTCTTCCATGCTGAGAGGGGTCTCAAACAGGGATTTCAACTCTCCCTACTACTTTTCCTATTGGTCGTGGAGGGATTAAGTAAGCTAATCTCACATGAGAAAAGAGTTCGGAGATTACAGGGACTTAAAATCACTGATCAATATATCCTACTCATCTCCTTTTCGTTGATGATGTGCTTATCTTCCTCAGTGGAGGCATTCATGACTATAATACTCTTTTTGATATAATGCAATTATTCAGTTCGGCCAGTAGGATGGAAATCAATAGACCAAAGTCCACCATCACCTTCGTGGCTTGCTCACCATAGGAAACTAGAAATTCTTATCAGAAGTTTCCCTTCCAAAGCCTTCTACTGGAGGATGGACTAAAATATTTGGGATTTCACATTAAATCACATGGATACAAAATTGCTGACTGGACCTAGCTGGTGACTAAGGTGGAAAAAAGGATGATCAATTGGAACCATCGATATTTGTCCAGAGAAGAGTGATTGGTGCTTATAAAATTTTTCCTAAAAGCCACTCCAGTATACTAGATGTCACTCGCCTGGATTCCATAAGGAATTATCTCAAGAATACAAAAAAATTGTTGCAATTTCCTTTGGAAGGGAACAAGGAAGGGAAACCATTTGCCTGGGTTATATGGAGTCGTATCTATCTACCAAAAAAGTGGGGGGAATGGGGCTTCCAAGATCTTCCTTCTTTTGCACATGCATTGGTTGCTAGATTAGGATGGCTCCTCTTAAATTCCAGAACTTTGTGGATAGAAGTGGTCATCAATAAACACATTTGGCCTCAAAATCTTGTGGACTGGTTCTGACTACCAGCCTGCAACAAACAAGGAATATTAGTCATTTGGAAGGTTGTTTTATAAACCCTCCCTACCATCAAGAGTGCCCTAACCTGGTGTATAAATGATGGAACAACAGTCTGCATTGGGATAGATCTATGGACAGGATGCGACAATCTATATTCAACTCCCTCTGGCACCAATTGCATCCCTTAACAATAGGGGCATCAACTCGATTGCACACATTGTGGACCAGCAGAATTCGTCTATATTTCTACAAGCCTGGAAGTTTGCAGCTACTCTTGGCATCCCAGATCAATGGACACAGAATTGGGGAAACTATACAATTGTCTTATCTAAATCACATGTTCGCATTAAGGATGGTGAAGATGATCTCATATGGGCCCCCGAAGCACATGAAGCCTACTCTCCTAAAGAGGGATACCCCATTATTAATGTTGCACATAAGGCCCCTGTCCTGGAGAGTTGGTGGAAAGTGATCTGGAAGCTCAAGGCACCACCCCGAACGTGGATTTTCATGTGGAACATCATAATGAACAAGACTCCAACATGCATGAATCTGATGAAAAGATCATTCTTGGGTCCTTCTTGGCGTGTCATTTGCCAAAAGGAGGAGGATTTGAATGATCACTTTTTCTTATCCTGCTCAACCACTCGACACATCTGGGAGAAATTCCTATCCTCATTGAACATGACACAACGTTGGGAGGGTCTCAACATCAAGGATGCCTAGAAAAGTTGGTGGACAACTTCATCCAACATGAAGAACTGCAACCTCCCATTGATCATATGTTGGCATATTTGGTTAAGTAGGAACAAAATCATTTTTAAAAAATTTCATATTTGGTGGCCATTAATTATCACTAGGATTTGCAACAATTTCAATGAAATTCCTAAGGATGAACAATCCATTCGTGCTCATTTGAGCACTCCCAAAGTTATTAGCCATGACCACCCATGGGCTTATTTTGACGAATCTTCCCAAGACCAGGGGTGCGGGGGGGGGGGGGATCCTGCTACACCTATCTGATACTCATTCCTACCGAATCCATATGGGGTTGGGTGCTGGAACTAACAACTTTTTTGAGCTCATCATACTTTGCCATATATTATACTTTGCATTGGATCATAATTGTAGACACATTCAAAGCTTTGAGGATTCTAAGACTGTCATCAATTGGTTCAATTGCACATCTTCTTGTCATGCACATTCTCTCATGAACATTTTGGATGATGCATTGCATTTAAAATCACAATTTGAACATATTACATGTCTTCACATTTAATGGGAGTGCAACCAAATTGCAGATCAACTTTCAAAGGAGGCAGTGCATTAACCTAGGGGTGAATGGCTCATACAGGAACAAAGGGAGGAAGAGATCTTCAAATTTTACAATAGGCCATATATAGACCGAATGCAGCAGAGGGCCAACAAGCTGTAATTACATAGATCATATGATCCTAAAAATATCAGAAAATTTGCAAAGCAACTTTTTTGAAATTTTGTATAATTTTTGTATAATCATTTACTGAACTTTCAAGGTATACCCTTAGCGGGTACTTATGTACAGACCTATATATTTTTATGGCTACGATCACACATACAACATATGCCACCAGTATCTACAACATGTAATTTTCCATTTATAATAGTAAATTACGATTATAATGGTTTAGATGTGTTGTCAGCTTATTGGTTAGACTCGGACTGAAATAGGATGAAGATTCGATTGAATAACAGTACATTAAATATGAAATTGGTAAAAGATATAATTACATATATCATATATGTAAAACAATGTAAATCCAAACCATTAGGTTAAATGTATGCAAAGTTTGTTCATTAATTTATATTATAAAACAAATTGAAATGTTCACTAAGCCTAAGAAAAATACTTTTCAATGGGAAAAATTAGAAAATTTTAATTGTATTAATGTTCTTTATGAGTTAAAAAATACTCTCCAAGTCAAATCATTCAATTTGGCCTTTGTAATGAAGGTTGGGTGTGCATTTCTGTGAAGCGTAGCAAAATTGAGTTGCTTCGCTAAAATGCACACCCAAGCTTCATTTCTTGGCCAATTTGGTTGATTCAAATTGTATATTATTTATTTACTAACTAAGAAAAGAGGTTATGTCTTTTGCTTGATACTTTGGAATGTTGGAGCTAGAGTTGATAATTTCTTGAGACTTGAAGCCTTATTTTTGTACTATTTTGTCAGTCTTATAAGGATATTTTTTCTAGTAGATTATATTCTTGGTGATGTTGATATATACAATCTTATTATGCAACTATTTTGTTTTGATGTTGCTAAATTTTTATCTCATGTAAGCTTTATGCAATTTTCTTATTAATAGAAAAAACCATGTTGGAAAAGAATAGAGAGACCTTTCCAAGTATCCCACCTCTCTACCAAATTAATTGACGTACTGCCAATCCCCTAGCCATAAGACATGATTTTTTTACCATTTTGGTTAAAAATTACACCTCTAACTCCAGCAACCAGATTTTGAGGCAACCTACGGTAAATTTGTCATATGATGCACTAAGAATATTGTAAATTTGTTATATTATGGAAAGAAGACATATTTTGTATTTCAAATAGAAATTTAGTACATTCCATAGCATCGATTTCTCGGTTCAGTAAGCTATCAGTTGTTAAGTAGAGTTTCGGGGTAAATCACATGAAGAAAACCTTTGTCGACGCGTTTCGAACCAACTAGTGTGGTTCATCGTCAAGACAAGTTGAATGAATCGATCTCACTTTTCATCTTAAATAGATAGCAGAACATTCTAGACCAGGTAACGATTATAATGATAATGGCTAGAATTGACCAGGAAACGGCTAATTGACTTAGATAAGGGTTAAAAACTTTATTAAATAAGCTAACATTCTCATTAAAATACGAAATGGATCATTTTATAAT
>APFE031505462.1:3041-21579 GCA_000404065.3 Pinus taeda
GGTTTTGTCATTTGTATCATCCAAGAATTGTTCATTTATGTAATGTAAAGGAGGTTGCCCCCTCGAAGAGGCTGAATTCTAAGGCATTGATCTATCTTTTCTATCTTTTCTTGAGCTGGTTTCATAACAAATCCTCTGCCTTATCTGATTGTCTACAAGCTGCTTGAATTTTTTGAGATTCTCAAAGACTTATGACTTCATATTAAGAAAATAAACCCATGTTTATCTTGAAAAATAAGCAATGAATGATAAAAATTACATTTCCTTAAATATTGATAGGTGCGGAAAAGTTCCAATAATGTCATTTTGCACTAGCTCAAATAGTTAGGAGGCTCTCCTAGAATTACCACTCTATAATTTCTCTATGGATACTTTCCAAGTATGCATCTCTAATAAAATTTGTTTATGTATTGGATATGTGGCATCCTTTCAACCATTCCTTGTTTGGATATATGATACAAATACTTGTATTTAACAATACCATATAGTTCATGCAATAACCAGTTTTCCTCATTAGCATTTTTTAGAAGAGAAAAACTAGATTTAAGAATTAATTGAGAGAGGGTGTATAACTTGTAATGTTAGTTCACCTCTCCAATATAAAATCTAGAGCCATCTAACACATTGGAAATAACGATTGTAATTAGAGTGCATTCTACTTTCTTCCTAACCCTATATGAGTGATCTTATAAATAGATATGGTGTTAATTGAAAATTGAGGAACATAAAGTACCTTGCTAAAGTTTCCATGCTCCAAGCCAATTCTCACTTCTCCACAAAAAGTCACAAGTGTCTCATCTCCCAAAAATATCGGGGTATTCTAGTATATGTCTCCAAGTTAGAAAAATAATTTATTTTTCTTATTTTGACAAGTACATAAGAATTACATTATGTCATCCACCAAATAGAAATTATGAATACTGATACTAGTTACACTTTTCAACACAACATTCACTGACAAGTACCACCAAACAAAATATACAAATAGAAGAGCATGATCATGATTTTGAAATCTAGGTATACTTTTGTAGAAAATCCCGTAGATCCACAAGCTAATGCAATTTTCTAAAGCAAGTGACAAGAATCTCCTTCTACTCTTTATAGTGGAAGTCCATGAACATCAAGAAAACAATAATCAATAAAGGAAGAGAATCAAAGGCACATAACACAATAAATATCTAGGGAAAGCCACAACTCAAAACCCCACTTCCTATTTTGTATTAATCCGGAAAATCAAGATGAAATTACAATGCTTGTTCTCTCTAGAACAATCCCAGCAATCAACAAATTTAATCTCCAACTCATAAGCAAGCTCAAGGCCAAATCTTAGCCTCTTCACAAGTTGTCCAAGTCTCTATTCCAATGTGTAATTCCTATGGAGAATAGCTTGTATTTAAAGGGAAATAAAGCCTCTAAAATATGCGCAATCCCTAAAGGATCAGTTCCTGAATGCATGCACTATCAGTGCAACTCAAAAAAAATCTAAAACAAATAGCATATTGTCCCCGCACTCTAGTATCAACTGGGTCTTTCTCTGATTCAACATGCATGAGTTTCTGATGAGTAAATATTCAGTTAACTAGTAGCAATGGCAGAGTTCATTAGTGAAACCACTAACAGTTAACTCACTATTGGTTCTCTCAATTAGTTTGAGAACTAATTTAACTGAAATAACTCATGAAACTGAGTCTTCTATTTTACAACTCACAACTAACTCATACTGGACTCCTACAAAGTAGGCAGAACATACACATGGTGACATAAATACTTCCAACTCGAATTTCCTAATTTAAGTAGGTTTAATAAACTTAATTTAACTATTTGAAGATTCTATGAGAATAGAATTCAAATTTAATTTACAGTTTAATTCAAGGACAAATTAAACTGGACTCCCTTGTTTCCATTTCTCAACAACTTTAGAGAGTGATAATTCCTAGAGATTTCAGATCCAAACCCTAAGTCTTTTGATATTTATTTTAGAAAAAACAACCCTATGGTTTCAATCTCAAATCCAATTCTACCCTAACTAGGGTTTTCCATTTCACCCTAGACTCCCTACAAACCTTAGATACAAATGGTATGGTTTAGGGTTTTCTTATGATTATGTGTTAGGGTTTTTCTTATGACTAGGGTTTCCAAATACCAACTACGGTTTAGAAAAAACCTAAGATGCCAACAAATCCCAACAATATGAAGACTAAAAACCCTAGAAACAAAAAAGGAAATCTCAAAACCCTAATCTAATTTAGTTTAGACCTTATATGGATAAAAAAAATTATGCGTACCTCAAGGACTACATACCTTAGTCCTCCAAGATCACAAGAAGTTTGTTCAATGATTTCTTCAAGATACCATGATCTTCTTGTTGCTTTTTAAGAATGAATACTCCAAAGATGTTGAGTTCAAGGACTATCTTCAAAGGTACAACAACTTTCATTGATGTCAAGATCTTCTCAAGAGAAATTATCTACATAAGGTGATTGATTGTAGCTTCATAATCCTTCAACCTTGGTACCAATTTCTTCCAACCAAGCATACTTTCTTCACCAATTTGAATTTGAATACAAATATGAATGCAAGATTATTCTCATATTCACTTAAGAATCTGTGAATATTGTAATAAGTGTAAATTTTTTCACATAAACTATCTGACAATCCTTTATTATAGAATGAGGCTTTTCATGCATTCTAAAATTGCCTTGTTGGACTGTAAGTCTTGAAATGTCACTTGTCCAATTTTTGAATGGGTAAAAATGATTAGTGTATTCAAGTTACTAGATAGAAAAATGTTGCAAAGATGACTTAGCACCAGTGGCAACAGATAAATGAGAAATAAATTAGAATCTGCAAAGAAGGTAAGATATAACAATGTGAATCTTGCCATTATGAAATAAGCTCACACTCCCAACTATCAACGATCAAGATGCATGGCGAAATGAAATATCTAGTCTAGGATGAGAATGCAAGATGACCAAATTAATAATTACTTCAATATGATCAAAAATTAGAAAAGTTATATGAGAACAATCATTTATAACCAATATATCCCAATTTCCAATTATCAAGCAATATTACAATTTAGAGAGACACTTCAAAAAAATTACTTAATGAAGCTATGATAGCAATGGTTATTGATTACTTATATGTACTTATTATGATTACTCTTTCACTTTTTAAATTTGGTAATTAGGACAAGAGGAATCTTCGATATTATAGGAGAAAAATTATAAGCAATTAGATGAGATTGCTAACAGTGAAATTAGATGACGAAATGCAACAAATAGATTTAAAATCGCTAACATTTTCTTTCATTTGATGGATTGTTATAGAAAGTTCAACCAAACAGGTATTTTTCAGATCTATCTTTGCCAAGTGAGAGAATTTAAGGTAGGATAGAAGAAAATGACCAAACATCTACTACATCGTCGAGCAGATGAAGATCAACTAGAGGTGAAAAGATTAGAAGAAAATTATATAGATGCATAGAAATTTTTCTCGCTAAAGGAGCATCATGTTCTTATGATAATGAGAGCATAGATGACATCAAGATGCCCTTTAGGTATAAACATCTAATGAAACAATGGGTACCTAAGGATCTTCCTGGAACAAAACACTAATTTTTCTGTCAATGAAAGGATATACCACATTGCCCCATCATCATTACATGGTTTAGGGCTATTTTCCATGGATGATGTAAAGGTATGTTACAGCGGATTAACTGAATTGATGGAGTATGTTGGACCCTGTTATGTCTACAATTATTGGGTACGACTATTCCAATATACCAAAAGTATGTGAAGATATGGTGTGGCTGCAAATTATATACAACTAAAAGACAATGATTAAAATAAAGGTGAAAATATGTATATTGATGGAAGGCCAAAAGCAGTAGGGAATATTGCATGGTTTATAAATAGTACATGGCTTGTGACCACAAATAAGCAACCCAGATTCATATTCGAGAGGCGTGAAGGAAAAAGTGTATTCGTATGTTCCATAAAATCAATAGTTGCAGGGGAAGAGTTACTCATTTATTACAATTTGAATAGAATAGATATGAACGTTGCTATTATGGGGGTAGTATGTATTTATTTTACCCAACTTTAGACATATGTCAGTAGTGTTTTTCTTATTAATATAATGATGATTAATTGTGGATGAATTGCTTGATTTTTTTAATGTGTCAACATGAAATTTCAAGATATCCTAATATTTATGAGCAAGTATTTAATTCACTTAAATTTCCCTCTTATGTGAAAAATGGAAATTTTATTGATCTAAAATGTTTCATCAAATTTAAAAATTTGAATTTTTATAGATGAGGATGGTGGAAAAAAATTATGAATTACAATTATTTGATCAATAGGTGATGAGGGGAAGGCACTAGCCTTACATCAGTCCACATATGCTCTTGAGGAAGTGCTTAGTGATGAAGTAATTTTTTTGTCCACTGATCTGATCCAAACAATAAAAAAGCTTCAGATGAAATTAAACAAGAAACTCAGTTTTTTAATTATGATTGAGTCGAAGACATAAGAGATAAAAGGCAAAATCAAAACCCTGATGGGCCAAATTAGACACTATGGGTTAATAAAATCATTTAATTATCCCATTTATTTATTTATTATTTTAATTATCTCATCCTTTATAACAAGAAAACCCTTTATTTTATAGGGGTTTTTGAGGGAGTACAATCCTCATGGTGCAATTATGGGGGTCTGGGTTGGTAGCAACATTGATTCTCAACTCACGAGTGATGCACCAGTCATTGAGCCTGGTACACCTATTGAACTACACATGCTAGTATGTGCACCCCTTAAACAACATATGCAAGGATTTGCACATGATTTTGTCGATGCAGAGCGTGATCCCCTAGCATATTTTCAAGCGAGATTTCTTGGATCTTCCCATGTTACTAGCATAGGAACACTACCAATTATGTTTTTGGTAGGTGATGACCATGTACCCATGAAATTAGAGAAGCTTTCTCGTATTTAACAAGTACCTTAAATATTTAGTACAATCTAATTGAAATTTACGTATAGTATGTGATTATTGTAAACTAATGGTAATATTGTTTTATAGGAAATGATGTATTGTATAGCCATTTGTATGAAATAACCTTGGAACTCTTTAGGCCACCATTCGAACAAACTAGAAATCCCAAAGTTCCAGGTTGAAGGATCAACTTATGAATAAGATGGTTGGCTTGTTTTGTGAGGGTACGTTGAACAAAACTGGAGTTACCTCCAAGGCAGGCTTACATTTAAAACATTTACGGGACCAATATAGGTCTCATTTGGAAAGGACCAAGTCATATGAGATCCCTCCAATGATTCTAGAGATGGAGTGGAACTCCCTCTTGGAAAATGCAATCGAGAAGGCACTTTGAAAAGTAGGGAAGACACCACCCGGACTAGGAAGGTGAGAGGCATTTTTAATAATGTGATTATGATGCTTTATCATATTTGCGACTTCTAATTAAGTTTTTTCAATATTTTAAATATAGGCTCCCAGATACATCCAAATCCATGACGGATATAATAGATAAATATAGGTAGCATAATCTTGGCTCAGATGTTTACTCAAAACTAGCCACAAAAATTACAAGTATATAAAAAAATAATTTGCATCCAAATTATAAAATTCTTAAAAATTTTAATTCAATATCACAGAAGAAGAAAAATTCATGTTCTCATACAAAATTGTAGGGGTTACAATTCAAAGAGGCTCCCATAGAAGAAGGTCTCAAGTTTTCTTTCAAACATGGCTATCAATCTGTGGTTGCACGTAGGACATGCTTGGGGTCTACACAACCTTCTGGCACCCAACTTGACACTTAGGTAAATAAAAGCAATGAAGATAATTTATTGATTATTGCTTGCGCAATCTATTATGGTTATTATTTTTGTCCATAATGTAATGTGCTTGATTATAAAAATAAAGCAAGAAATGTACATACAACACATGAGCCTAGTGACAGTGGCGTGCCTCTTGAAACTGATGTTCATCTCGGTACTAGATGTATTTCATGTGTTATAAAAGAATTGTAGTACAGACTACAGTTAAAAATATTTAAACGCAAATGGTGTATTAATTATAATATTTCTTGTTTCTACTCTGGAGCATGCATAAAATGAGGCTAGATAATAAGAGGAACATATGGCCTCATCCAAAAGTACTTCACATCCCTCCACAACTGAAGTAGGTAAATAGCACTCTACTAATTTTTTTATTAATAAAACACTTGTAATAATGATAACTATAAATATTAATTTCACATTTTCTTATTATTGTAGTTGATGCTTCGTCCCCCTTAGAGTAGCATAGATGTATGAATAGGTCTGGAGCAAGGCATAAAGAGCCCATAACAGTTGAAGGGAAAGATGAAGTCCTTGCGAAGTACCTAAAAATTAGAAAGAGACCGAAAAATAAATGAATATACTTGTTTAATTAGAGCTTGACTTTTTGAGTACCATATTTTTGATAGACATGTTGAATGCCTCATGGCATGTGCACATGTACTAATTTACTATATTAGTAAAAAGTTACAATTTTTCCGTTGGAAAAGAATAGAACGACCTTTTTTCATACCATGTAAACATATTTTTTATGATAAAATTTATGGAGATGAAAGTATTTTGTGGATGTACGAATGAATGAATGAATGCTTGTTATTTGTTTCTTTATGTACCTTAATGCCTTTCTTTCAACTATTTCAACTATTTCTTTGACTTATCCTTTGAAACGTCAACCCTAAGGTTTTTGTGTCATACCTCAACTTGATCTAATTCCACCATCGCTATATTTTACCATAATCCCCTAGATCTTTCTTGCAAACACTAAAATTAATAGCTAGGTTTTTATCACGGAACAACTAGATTAAGGTTAGGGTTACTTACTTAACAAGGTTTTATAATTCAAGTCTCCTATAGGATTTTCAATCCCTAGATGCAAAAAACTTTCAAACCATAGATTCTAACTTCACAAAATCCTAATTACTAAACAAATCCTTTATAACTTGAAATGCACATAAAGAAAATTTGTACAAGTTCCCAAATGGGTATTTTATAATGACAAGTAATTTTTGACTCATGAAAACCTAAGGGACCTAATGAAAAATAACTTGAGCATGAAACCCGTGATCCAAAAATAATTTATTTTTATTATTTACATTATTTTACTTTCTCCTTTCTATATAATAATTACATCATGACATGAGTCAAATGACAATTATGAAGACCGAAACTAGTTACAAATTCCAACAAGGGATAATGTAGTTGTGATCTTGTAGTGTTTCACATTGCTTACATGTTCAATTTCTATTTATTTTCTTCACATTCCATGAGGGACTATTTTTCTTCCTTAACATTATTCATTTCACATACCTTTGAATCATGTGTAACAATAACAAATCCAAAGGATTATGTATCTGACATTCCCCACTTAATTTGAATGGGTGTGCTTGAGTCCAAGCATCATTTTAAAATTTTCAAAATTTTCTCTTCCGAGTTATTTGGTAGATGTCAACAATTTTCTCATTTGTGAAACAATGTCTCAAATGAATAGGCTTCCCCTCTACATGATATTGAATCATATGGTACTATAACTTGACATGCTTGGTTTTCTCATGTAATATGGATTCTTGGGCACCTTGCTTGCAGAAGTATTGGCAACCATAAGAAGAGTATAATTCACCTATTTCTCCTTCACTCCACTTCATCATAAGTCCAAGCAGGCACATTTCATGGGCGTGGTGCCTCCTTTAGGAGGATCAAAATTTTATAAAGTGAGGTTTAAAGGCCATTGTTTGGTAAAATTCATTTGATAGTAATGAACAACACTTCATCTCTATCTCTTATTTAATTCTTGCCTTGTTATTTATACTATATGCATGATAGGTTATTGAAATCTATTTATTTCACTACTTCCAAGAATGTTTATGAAAGGAAAAGTTTTTTTTATTTTTATTTTTTATTTCACTACTCACAGGAATGTTTATGACAAGAAAAAAACGTTTTCATTCGCTGAAGATATATTTCATAAATATTGGTAAGGTTTGAAAATAACGTAGGAGATTATTTGTTTAAATAATTGAAATAACTTAATGTGCGATTGAGTATTTGTTTATATAATTGAAAAGTATTTTCTTTTGTTGAAATATGTAATCTAGGGGACATGACGACAATGATCCTGATTGGTTTAATGATGATGAGAACAAAGAACTTGTTCGCTTGATTCGAATTAGAAATAAAAGTCTCTAGATTAAAGATAGGATGAACATGTTCAACCTATTGTAACCCTAGGGAAAACCTATGGATGAAGGAGGTCAGTGCTATGACATTTATCCAAAGAAACAAAAAGATTTGCTTCTATAATTTCAATCATTATTTCCTAGAAAAAAATTTATTTCCTTCTTATTTCTTGGTAAAGGAATATTATTGATTTCTTCCACATGCTTTGGATCAATTTTAACTCCTTCTTTTGATACTATATGGCCCAACAATTTTCCTTCTCTGAGAGAAAAATGTGTCTTCTTGGGATTCAAAGATGTCCCATACTTTCTACACTTCTCAAAAATATGTTGTAAATGATTTAGAGGTTCTTCATCTGATTTTCAAAATATTGTTATATCATCTAGATAGATGACCACAAGTTTGTCCTTCTCTCCAACAAAAGCTATATCTATTTCCCTTTGGAAAGTGGCACGAAAATTCGTTAAGCCAAAGGGAATCTTGGCATACATAAAAGTGCCCCATGGTGTTGTGAAGGTTATTTTCTTTTGATCATCTAGATGAACAAAAATTTGGTTATGTAATATCCCTTGGTCGATTTTCCATGTAAAAAATATTATAACCAAGGTCACACGACACATATTCCAAGCTAGATGTTGGGAAAAAACATAGTGATGGGGATCATTGGTGATTAATAAATGGCTATGGAATTGGAAAAGGCATTGGCAAAGGAAAAGTGGCATTAATTGATATTTTATTTATGAAAATAATGGAAAATATGAGAAAGGGGAGGTGAAAGGTCACAAAATTGCATGAGGAGGAAATTGAAGGAAAATTAATGAAGAAATGAAGAAAATAGAGGCCTTAATGATAGAAAGGCTTCTGAGGATAAGTTCAAAGCTTTCATAAATACATTATATGGCGCTCTCATTCTATTCTCTCTCTCTCATACTCTTGCACACTTAGAGAAATCTTTGAGCATTCTTGGAGCATGCTTAGAGTACTCTAGTTTCACTTCGATTAGATAAATAAGGCAAAGGAAAGTGGAAAAGCACAAGGGACAGTAGGATCAGTAGCTATAGTGATATTTCCATGTAGGTATTGAGTTATATGTATGATTTCCTCACTATTTTGGCATGCATGGTATATGCATGTGGTTATTTGGTTTTGATCTCTCATTGGCATGGAGGATTGCCTGGATTGATAGTGGTTTTGCCTAGCCTTGCCATTTCTTCGATAGCCATGGTGTTGTGGTTTTTTCCACTTGTTGTTTTTAATTGGTGCTCAGGTTCCTTATGGTTGTGGGTTGAGTTACTAGTTCCTAGATCCGCTGGTTGGAACAAACACTTTGGAGCCCTGGAACATCTTGGGTTGAGTTACTAGTCCTAGAGCCTTAGCTGGAAAAACGCTCCGGAGCCCTTGGTCGGTTGAGTTACTAGTCTTGGATCCCTTGTTGGTTTGAGTTACTAGTCTCAGAGCCTTGGTTGGACAAATGCTCTGGAGCCCTCAATGGTTTGAGTTACTAGTCCTGGAGCCTTAGTTGGATAGATTCTCTTGAGCCATAGAAGGTTGTGGGTTGAGTTATTGGTTCCTAGATTCGCGGTTGGAACAGATTCTCTGGATCCCTATACAACTTTGGTAGAGACCGATCTAATTGGTGTTAGTGATGTCTTACCATGAAGTGAAATCACTAGTTGAGGGTTAAGGTTTGTCCTCTAGAAGCCCTGGTTTGGCTGTGTTTTGTTTATTCCATGAGATCCCACATTCACGCTTGGAATATGGTGCGGGGTTGATTGGTTGAAAGATAGATTTGATTTAGCTCAATCTATGGTCCAATGGTACATGGAAGTCCCTTAATTAGTTGGATTTTTCATATTTTAATAATAGCTCTTTTCCTCTTGTATTTTCATGAGTAATTGCACTTTTTATTATGTGGCTTTGATGGTTGTTTTATCATGGTGTATATGTTGTTAATGTGTTGGTTATATGATGTATATTGGTTATGGATCTTGATGAATGGTTAATGAATGCATGATCTAATATATGTTATTGCAACTATTATGAGATGGCATTATACCTTCTTGATGATTCTCAAATAAGTATCAGACCCTATGTTTAAATATACATTCATGACCTGTATATTAAATTTCCTCAACATGTTTGACGAAATGACTATCATGGTTAGGCCTAGTTAGGTCAATTATTTAATCAACTTTTGTATGAATGGCTTTGTCTTGATTTCATTCATCATTCTGGAAACTATCAATGAGTTCTTGGAAATTGTTTGGAGGTTGACATAGAATTTAGGCTTATAATTCGAGACTACATGTGCTAAACTAGAAATTTTAGGTTGCAACTACGTGGATGCAAGCTCGTGCATGCAGTTGGAGGCTTCCAACCGCATGGAGGGCTTGTCGTGGGAGTGGTTTTGGACCCAAGTTAGTGAAAAGGGTGACAATACTAGGTTTCTCCCACCTAGGGTTGTTACTCAACCTCTGAGTGACATGTAGCCCCTATATAATGTTGTGAGTTGTCATATGTCTTCCACAGTCGGCACCACTTCCGTAATGGGACCTATGAGGTCGGGTTAGATCATAGTAGCTCCTCCTCTCATGTTTACCCTGGAAGGCTCATGAAACTGGGTAGATATGAGAGGGGTGGTTACAGAATGGCATTAGAGATCCTAGGTTTAACACTTGGACTGGATGGGCAGAATGTATTTTTCATGCATGCATGTGATTGTATATGTGTTTTTCATGCATGCATTATGGTTGTCGTTGTTGTATGTAGTTTCTTCATGTAGAGGTTGATGATGTCGATGCTAAGGTGATATATATATAATATATATATTATATATATATATATATAAATTACATACATACATACATACATACAATACATACATACATACACACACAATATTATAATGTATATGTATTTTTGTATATACACATATACATATGTATAATGTGTGTGGTGTGTGTGTGTGTGTGTGTCGTTTTAATCTGGATTGATCTTGTAGATGAGATAACATCCCTTGAATTTAGTTGAAGTATGTTGATTATGTTTATGTTTTGTTTATCTGAAATGGTATTCTTGCAGGAAGTGGAGGATCGAAGATGAAAACAAAAATGGTGGAATACAGTTCACGTGATTCTCCTTACATATCATATGAGCAACATGGTGATGAGTACTTCCTTACCACATCAGATACATTGAGAAGCTTAAAATTAGAGATCAGTGGTTGTAAGGAAGATAATGACATGATCATTCAGGCACCGGAAACACTTGCTAGGGCACATGAGACAGAAGGAGAGGTTAATGTAGTTATCCTTCAGATTTTGTCAAATTTGCAGAGACAGGAACTACTTTGGATCATTCATAGACATGAGGAAAGGACCAATGGGGCGTATGGTAGCAGGTCTCAATCATAATATACATTTGACAAGGATGATATAGTTAGATATGATAGGTTATTGGACACACATGACTGGAGGGGTAATTATCGTGGATTTCATTCTAGTTCCAGTTCAGAGAGACAACATCATCATGATTTCCACCATACGTATAGGAGGAGTGAGAAGCAGTAATATCTAGAAGAGTTCGAGAAAGTAAAGCCTCCTACATTTGATGGAGAAATGAAGAAGTCATAGGATGCAGAAGCTTGGTTGCTTGGAATGAATAAGTTTTTCCACTTTCCCGAGTACTCAGAAAATATGAGGGCTAATATAGCTACATTTATTCTTAAAGGAAAAGGAGACATTTGGTGGGAATATATGAAGAATGTTAGAGGCATTCGGGAAGAGGAGTTGCCTTGGAGTGAGTTTGAGAGACTTTTCACGAAGAAGTATCTATCTAAGAGATACTATGATGACAGGGAAAAGGAATTTTATGAGATAAAGATAGGATCTATGACTGATGAGGAGTATATTAGCGTATTTTTGGAGTTGTTAATATATGTGCCTTATATTAAGGAGGAGAAAGAAAATATGCATATATTCATCAGTGGATTGTCAGTATCATTCAAAGACAAGATTGAGTTTGATGAGCCTAGATCAGTATAGGAATCCATCAGAAAGATGAAGCATTGTTATAAGAAATTGAAGCATAAGACTGAGTCCAAGAAAGATTGGAAAGGTAATGAGAAGAATAAACGAAAGTAGATTAAAAAGAGAGGAAAACCACAGATACAAATGGCAAGGAGAATGGAATGCTGCACAATAAGTTCAATGCAGCTGACAAAGGACATGGATTTAATTCTAAGGAGCAGAACAAGGGTGATGGAAACAATCATTTACAGTGTTGGACTTGTGGCAAGGATGATCATAGGAGAGATTTTCCACAGCATTAGGGTGGCGAACCACAAATCTATAGTGCTTAGGAGGTACATATAGTTGGGCATGTTGGATAGAGTATTCCTCATATTTATGCAGCAGTGGATAATAAGAAGGCTCGTCATCAAGCATCTATTATTGAGATGGAAGGTAAGCTTTGTGTTCAAGTTGTTTCTATTTTGATTGACCCTGGATCTAACTATAGTTATATCAGCCATGAAATGGTGGATAAGTGTGGTTTGAATAAAGAAGTTCATGCAGAATCTTTATTAGTGCATTTGGCTATAGGTATTGTTGACGGTATTAGACTTTCCAACATGTCAAGGGGATATCCCTTGTGTTGAGCAATAAAAAGGGTATTTTTAACCTTTATTTACCCTACATTAATTATCAATCTAGGTACTATTTTTTATCTCAAGAGTGTACTCAGTTTGAGGTGGTCACTTGTTCAAAAGTAATGCTTGTAGTATAGTGCTTACAAAAGTAAATGAATGTTGGAAACAAAATCTAATTGTAATGGCGAGAAACTTAAATGCTTTGTAACTAGATCATTCAGTCAAGAAACTACAACAATCATCAGTCAAGGATGCAGTAACGATAATCCTTTCCCCTATAAAATGATGTAAATGAAAATCAATCACAGACAAGACCTCCAATCTGAGAACTTAGACAGTAGTAGTCGATGTTTGTTACAGTTGTAGATCTTTCTATCCACACCAAAGCAAATACTAGAAATAACAATTCAATTAGTAGAAAAGGAACAACAACTAATTCTATTGAAAAGATCGAACATCAAAGCTTAATCTTTATAACTGAATTAAGCAGCAACCTTTAACTAATAAAGGAATTGAACAACAATCTTTAACTAATAAAGGAATTGAACAACAATCTAAGAAAGGAACAGCAAACCAAAATACGCCTACAGAAATTGAATAACAAACTTAATTAAGTGTAAACACACAACGACTATAGAATCAGTAATCTTATTCTAGCATAATGGACATTAACTACAGCTATAAAGGAACAACAATTGTAGTTATAATTGAACAACAATCACAATTATAAGTGAACCAAAGCTAAATGAACAGTAATGACAACTGTAAATAAATGACTGAATCTGAATTAGACAATGCAATATTGTTTCAAAAGGAACAACATAACATTCTCAGTTGCAAATAACAATCTTGATATCCAATTATGACTTCGATATAATAGATAAATTCAATGAAACATTCATAAATGAGAGATTACTGAATAAAACAAGTTAAGGAAATGCAAAGAAAATCAAACCACACATAACTGTAATCCTAAAATGATGATACAGAAAGCAAGTGATCCACTAGGGCTGGGCCCTTAGCCACCAGGGAAGCACTGTTACATTTACTTCAAGATCAGTTAATGGAACAACAACTGAGTTATATATGAATCATAAATGGTAGAGTTACAGCTATCGCTCTTTAAAGAGAGTCGACGATAAAAGTTAAGATTACAACAATAAGTTCTACAAATTGACAATAATAATCCGCCCCTTGGGATAGCAGTGTTGTCCCTTTTTATAATGGTCAAGCAGAAGTATGAAAAATATAGATAAGTCTTGAAGTAACAATCCCTCAGGATCAAAGGATCCTGAGGGATTCGCCATATCCTTTATTTCCAACTTATTGTTTTTTCTTCTTGCGCTAATGCCGAGGTTTCTCTTCCTTTTCTTGGCCCATGCATTCCGATCTTGATTTCCTCATTTGGATGCAGTTTCCTTTCAAAGGGACAACAATTGCTTTTGCTTTGTCTTTTCCTCTGGAATAGTGATTTTCCATTTTCTTCACTTTCTGTGTAGAAAAATACAATAATTAGCTATTGTGCATCAATCACAAATCTCCTTAATTCTATTATAATTCTTTAACATATTACAATCTTAGAATGTAAAGGAGTTATGATTTAAAGGAAAAGATAAAGAAATAAGTGGTAAATGCATACCTTTTCCAATGCTCAACACACCCCCCTGCTTACCCTTTTTCATGCACTCATGAAAACATTGTAATTGACATGCAAGGTAGTTAGGGAATAGGCTGGAGAAGGATTTTCATGCAGTGGTCTAAAACCATGATTTCTAGCTAAAAATTCAAAAATATGCCTTGACTGGCCTTCAGGCAACTCATATAGGGCCTTATACCCTGGTGCAAGATACCAGATGATTGGACTTTGAAACATACAACCTAACCAATACGGGCCCTCTCTCAATATGAGGTTACTATAGGTAACCAAGAGATCAGTAGCTAGCTTAAAATTTTTGTAATTGAATGGCTCTTTGTTTTGAACATTCCAATTGGAAGTCTTGTATCGGAGTTTGGCTGCTGCTATGGCAAGGTCTTTGATGGCGAGGAAGTATTCTACCCCTTTTTGGACAACTGCTATGTGAATGGGTCCCAACGTCTAGATCACAATCTTCTTTCTCATTAAGCTTCTATGCTTATTCCACAGTTGCAATGGGTTTCTAGGTTCACCCCTTACCCACAGATCTAACTCGTTCTCTTGTCTCTGGAAGGTATTGTGGGCTTTAAGCCACTTTATCTAGTTAACAACAAAAGAGATGAATGCGTGAAGCTGGATATCACCCACAAAAGGGCTAGGGTTCTCTTTCGTTTCACTGTCCAACACAAGATTATGCAAATAAAACTCACATGGCAATTGCTGGAATTTCACCCCATAATGCTTACAGCAGTTTATGAAATCATCAATAGTTTTTAGCTCTATAGGCACCCCTACCTTGACAGCCTTAATTTTTTAATTGTAAATACCTTTCCATAAAAAATAAAGCATAGTTTTTGGCAGGTGCCCTACATGCTAGAACATCAATATACAGAGAACATAAGGTATCCATTTGACTCATAACTATGTATAGTCTATTGGATACCTTTTTAACTTTTTCCTTTGCCCTTCACCATCTATCAAAGGCCTTACTCTCTGATGCATTGATGTTCTTTACCTGCTGTTGTAACTCCTGAAATTTCTCCTGAGGAATAGTTTCCTCTGTGAGATTTTCTATCGTTTGTTGGGCCTGTGCCAAATCCTTTTGAAGTTTCATTATCCTTGGATCATTGTCCATCATAACAATTTTAAGCTAGAGATCTACCTGGATCTCCTTATTGCGACATCTGGTTCCTATAGTATACGTTTCCTTCTCATGAACTATCCGATCAGTCATGATGCTAGAGGAAAATGCCTCTGTCTGGACGTCCTTATTATAGACTGGTGTGTTTGCTATTTGGGCTTCTGCATTTGTAACAACCACATTCCATTCCTTGCAGTCCTAAATAATAATGGGTTTGACTTGAGTCCTTTTGGTCTTCATTTTATGGGGTTTCACCTGGGTGGCTTCATGCTTTTCTCTAGGGGTTCTTTTTGAGATTTTCCCCATTTTTAGGACCCTTATTTGTTGTCTGAGTTGTTTAATTACATTTAGCAGTCTTTATTGTTCCTTTCGGAACTTTTTGATTTCATTTGTTTTCTTCGAAGGAACAACTATTTCTTTTCTTGTGCCTGGGCTTTATTCTTCAGGGATTGTACCCTCACCTTGGCTTATTCCATGTTTTCTTCTTGGAACACTTCTTCGGTGTTCTCATCCTCCTGATTAGGTTTTTCAGGGGAGGAAACCCAGGGTTGATCTGCTATTTCCCAGTCGGCTTCTGCTTCTACTTCTTCTTCATCATTCATTTCTTTGGATGCACTCTTATTGTGAGCAGAGTGTTCCTGAGATTTTCCTTCTTGTTCTTCCTCATCACTCATCTCTTCAGATGCACTCTTACTATGAGCAAAGTGTTCCTGTGATTTTCCTTCTCTTCTTCCTCATCACTCATCTCCTCAGATGCACTCTTACTATGAGCAGAGTGTTCCTGTGATTGTCCTGCCTCGATATCGGGGTTGAGTGGGCTATGGGCTAGACATACTCACCCATATTGGCCAAAATTTGGGCCAATTTGTCTTCTTGTAGAGGGTTTTGTAATGGGCTTTCACTGGGTTCCTCTGCTTCCTCCCCTTCTTCCTCACCGGAGTGCTCAGTTTCCTCTTTTGGTTCCTCTTATTTATTTTCTTCTAATTCTTCTTCTTGATTTTCCCCTCCTTCAAGTTGTGGGGGTTTCTCGTCCTTTGAGTCATATATTTATAATGGCTAGATACTATTTTATTGGGGATTTCCAAACATTCCTCTGCTTCTCCCCAATCTAGCAAACTGTCTTCATTTCCATGGTCTAATTGTTGTGCTGGCAGTGCTTTTTTGTTTTGGGGCTAGCAAGGCAAATCCCCCATCTATTGAGAAAACCAATTCTTCCCAACTACTCTGCTATTGGGTGAGACTGTAACTGACTATTAGCCAAATTAAGCCATGATGAATTACTACCAATTCTACATGACGATATTTTCTTATACTTCGGGCAGCATCATGCAATAAAATTTTTAAGTATGCGGGAAAATTCACAGCACATTTTTGTTTTAATACAGCCAATAGTTTGAGATGGCATGGTCTTACCACGTCATTTCTACCATCGCAAGGGATGTAGCTTTGCACAATTCCGTCTAATTCTGCCCAAGGTTCTCCCAGGGTTGCAGGTAAGACTCCTTTTCCTTTGACAGTAAGGCTTTGTCCTTCGTCCCGGAAGATGGTTACAACATCTTGAAGTCTCATTTCTTTCAGGGTCCATACTATTCAAACAACTGGCAGTCCCGAAACTTCAGAAATTATTGCATCTGTTACTTTTATTTTCCTCCCCCTCACCATGGAATGATCTTCCTGCAAATTCTGCAGAAATTCAATGGCCACTGTCTCATGAGACTGCTGTAGTCGGTTAAGGTAGGCAATCGATCCTGCTCTTACTAAAATTTTGTATGCAACATTGGAGACCATTAATACCTATGGTTCACTGCATATTCATCTGCCTCCCATTTTGTTCAAGCTTAGCACACTATTAATTTTTCCAGAGAAAAAACACAGAGATGATGATGGAACAACAAGTTGTTCAAGCTTTAGCTCACTGTTAATTTTTACAAAGAAAAAACACAAAAATGGCAATGGAACAACAAGCTGTGCATGTTGGGAAATAAAATACCATTAAACTTGCTATCCCCGAGTTTTGCTGGAGTCATAGTACCTCCAAATAAGGAGTTGAAACATATGCCAGTGTATTATGGAGGTGACCCACGCCCCCTGAAATGTAATAGGCTATCCTCGATCGGCAAATAAAGGAGTAGCACGCTGGACTGCATTTGTACAGTAACATAAAGAAACGATATATAGATCCATGACATGTTTACAAAAATCAGTGGATTACTGAAATCGAGGCTTATGATGGAAATCATGAATAAATATGGAAATGCTGTGATATGATGCGAAAAATAGAGGATAGGACAGCTTGATGTAAGTAAAAGTTATTATGTGGTCATTATCCACTTTAACCATTATGATTGAGTTATAAATGATTTTCATGTATAAAAGGTTCAAAAGGGTTATATAACATAATCTCATTTGAAATCAATATAAAGATATAAGAAGATGGGTTTATAATGACCATTGGTGTATGAAAAATATGACTTCAATACCATCAGCAGAGCTCTGTTGCCCACAGGTGTCCATAGCCTTGACAGAGTTACTTATTGCACCCTTGGAACCATAATCCTTTGTGTATGCCTAGGAAAGTGTTGTGTAATTTTAGAATGGAAGCCATTGTGTTGGCTTGGTAACCAAATGAATCACAATGCCATTCACCAAGGAGTGAAAGGTGGGTAGGGCGGCTCATGATGAGACCTCCTATTCCAAGGACTTTTTTTATTTTTCTGATATGCCTCTTGGATCATATCCCTTGTGTGGTGGCCATAGTGGGAATGCCACTTCACTTGCTTCCTTATGATCATGGTAGGTTGGCTCTTGATGAGACCCCCTATCCTTCATCTAACAAATCATGTTAGTAATTATATATATAT
>APFE031505462.1:21919-86428 GCA_000404065.3 Pinus taeda
AGCACTTTCCTATTTATATACAAAGGATGGCTCATCACTCCTTAAGAGTAGGGATGGTGGAAGAAGTCTAAACATCTCAATAGAGGAAAATATGCCCTTATCCTTATACAATAATAATGATCAAAGAGAATTATGAATATTTAAGGAAGAACCAACATGATAAAAATAATAAATCAAATTGGTTTTAGTGAAAATAAAGACAGCAAAGTGATATAAATAGTTGTGTCCTTTCCTCTTTTTTCTTTATCGATTCAAAATGATTTCTCTAAAGATAACGATTTTTCTTTGGTTTGCTGATTTTAGTATCCTCTAGTTTTTGTGCTCTTGCATAAATGTATAGTTGTGCCTTTAAATGAACCATCATTCACAAAAATCCTCTAAATGATGAAACACACACATAGAGAAAAACAAAAAAATGCACTCAAAAAGTGTTGTTCCTTAGATGGAACAGCTAATGTTCCTTAAGAGGGATAGAAAAAGAACATCTACACGCAAAAACCATAGTTCCTTTAAGAGGAACAACAAGCAAAAGAAAAAAATACACTCAGAACTGTTGTTCCTTAAGAGGAACAACAACTATCACTTAAACAGAATAGAAAATAAAGCAAGTGTGAACTAAAATACTGCTCCTTTGACGAAACAACCTAAGATCATCTGAAGTCAAAACTGATGTTCTTCAAAAAGAGCAGCAGAAAGAAAAAAAATGCAAAGGAGGGTTGTTCCTTAAGAGGAATGGCAAAACAATCTAGTGGAAGTGATGTTCCTTCGGAAATGAATGGCAAAATGCGGAAATGTTGTTCCTTCGGAAAGGAACAACAAAAAATGAAAGTGTTGTTCCTTCGGAAAAGAACAACAATAAAGGAAAGTGTTGTTCCTTCGGAAAGGAATAGCAAAAATGTGGAATTGTTGTTCCTTCGGAAAAGAACAACAAAATGAAAAGGTGTTGTTCCTTCGGAAAAGAATAGCAGAAAAATGAAAGTGTCGTTCCTTCGGAAAGGAACAACAAAAATGTGGAAATGTTGTTCCCTCGGAAAGGAACATACAAAATGTAAAAGTGTTGTTCATTCGGAAAGGAACAACAGAAAAATGAAAGTATTGTTCCTTCGGAAAGGAATAACAAAAATGTGGAAATGATGTTCCTTCAGAAAGGAACAGCAAAAACGAAAGTGTTGTTCCTTCGGGAAAGAACAACAAAAATGTGGAACTGTTGTTCCTTCAGAAAGGAACAACAAAATGCAAAAGTGTTGTTCCTTCAGAAAGGAACAACAATAAGGCAAAAATGTTGTTCCTTCGGAAAGGAATAGTAAAATGAAAAAGTGTTGTTCCCTTAGAAAGGAACAACAAAAATGCAGCAATGTTGTTCCTTCGGAAAGGAACAACAAAATGCAAAAGTGTTGTTCCTTCAAAAAGGAATAGCAAAAAGGATGAAATGCAGTTCTTTCGGAAAGGAATAGAAAAATCCAAAAGTTTTGTTCCTTTGGAAAGGAACAACAAAAAGGTGGAAATGTTGTTCCTTCGAAAAGGAACAGCAAAATGCAAAAAAATGCAGAAATGCAAAAATCTATACAGAAAGTAATTTATACAAGCAGAAAAGGAAAACTTATGCACAAAATTTAAGAACAATTAAATTATTTAGTGAACCAATGCTGAGGAAGGGTTATTTTCCTCAGCAAGAATCTGCATATCTGAATCTTCCTGGAGTTGCTGGTAAAAGGATTCCTAGGTAAGCGGTTTATGGTACAGTCACACTCGGTGGCCATCTGCTTTAAAGGTATGTTGAGATCTGTCAATGGTAGTCAAAATAATGGTGCCATTGTCATGCACTTTCTAGATTTCATATGGTCCAAGCCATCGAGTTTGGAGTTTTCCAAAAAATCCTGAAACCTAGAATCGTATAAGAGTGCCCAATCTCCTTCATGGAAGATTTTCTTTTTGATTAGGGTGTTGTGCCATTTTGCTCTCTGCTATTGGATTAATGCAGTGCATTGAAGAGCCAAGGGTATAATTTCATCTAGCTCATTAATTTGTTGTAATCTGTTAGTCTGGGCCTCATTTAAATCTAGACGGATCCCCTGTGTTTTTCTTAATGTTTGTATTTCGAACTCTATTGGAAAGATGGGTTCCTTTCCAAATACTAGCTAATATGGTGAATAATCGGTGGTGTTTCTCCACGTTGTTCGATATGCCAACAAGGCCTTTGGCAATCTTGAAGCCCAACCATGCATGTGTGATGCAATGGTTTTTGTCAATATTCCCTCTATCACTTTATTTGTGCTCTCTACTTGGCTATTTGCCTGTGGGTGATACGGAGTGGTAATTTTGTGTTGAATGTGACAATTTTTTAATGTTGTAGAAATTTAATTACCTACAAACTATGGCACTCTGTCCATGATTATGTCCCTTGGGAGGCCATATTGCACAAATTTTTGGAACAGGAAATGAATCACAGAGTCCTCTGTAGCTCTTGGAAGTTCCTCTGCTTCAACCCATTTGGTAACATACTCTATTGCTACTCGAATATATGTTTTCTGATTTGATGATGGGTTGATCGATCCAACAAAATCGAGCACCCAACACTCAAATGGTTTGATTACTAACTATGGGTTTAAAGGCATTTCTTTGGACTGTCTAGGGCGTCCTACTCTTTGGCAACTATCACAGGCTTGAACAAATATCTTAGTGTCTTTAAAGATTGTGGACCAGTAATAACCTATTTGCAAAACCTTGTGACCAGTCCTTCGATCTACGAAATGTCTACCACACAGTCCGTCATGACAGACTTTCACAATGTCAAACATTTTGTCTTCACAGTCGCATCTTCTGATGTGGATATCTACCCCTGTATGAAATAGGTAGCCCCAAACCAAGGAAATCAGGTACTACGTTGCACAATCTGTTTTTGTTCATTGGGGGTTAGATGCTTTGGTAATTTTCCTACTACTAAATAATTTGCAACATCAGCATACCAGGGTGTCTTAACAGTAACAACAAACAAATGTTCATCTGGGAATTGATCTTCGACTGTTGTTGCATCCGTTGGCTTCGACATTCATGAGAGAAAGTTAGCTATAGGATTCTCTTTCCGAGGTCGATCTTTTATTATGATGTCAAAATCTTGCAATAAGATCAACCATCTTGTTACTCTACCATTTGTAGTAGGTTTATTTGCTAAGTATTTTATGGCAAAGTGATCCGTATATAAGACAAAAATATATCCAGTGATATAATGCCTAAATTTATTTACAGCATGTATTACGGCTAAAAACTCTTTTTAAGTAACAATATAGGTTAGCTCAACAGAAGACAAATTCTTGCTAATATAATAGATTGCATATGGTTTTTTGTCTTCTTCCTGCCCAAGGACTGCTCCAATAGCTGTGGTTGAAGCATCTGATGAAATTTGAAATGGCAGGTCCCAATTTGGGCCTCTGAGCATTGGGGCCATTGACATAAGCTTTTTCAGATCCTCAAAATCACAATCGCATTTATCTGTCCAAACAAAATCAACATTCCCTATCATTGCATATAGAGGTGTAGCTATTTGAGAAAAATGTTCTATAAATCTACTATAATAACCAGAAAATCATAGAAAACTATGTACCTTTGTCTGTGTGGTAGGAGTAGGTATTAACAAATTATTTGAATTTGGGCTAGATCTACCTATATTCTAGCCACTTAGGTATAATGACCTAGGATGAGCCCTTCGGTCATCATCATATAGCACTTTTCATGGCTCAAACAGAGTCTGGTGGCAATACATCATTGTAACACCTTTTCCAATGTGTCTAGTGCTGGCTCAAAATCATCTCCGTATGGTGTGAAATCATCCATATATACTTTGAGACCTTCATTTATTAGATCTGAAAAGATGATGACGATGGCCCTCTAAAATGTGGCAGGGGTATTGCATAGGCCAAAGGGTAGGACTCTGTAAGCAAATGTTCCCCAAGGACAGGTAAAAGTAGATTTATCTTGGTCTTCAGGGACAATATGAATCTGATTGTATCCACTGAAGCCATCCAAGAAAGAAAATAATTTCTTTCTTGCTAATGTATCTAATACCTGATTAATGAATGGAAGGGTAAATTTGTCTTTCTGGGTTGCTTTGTTTAATTCTTTGTAATCTACACAAATTCTCCACTTTCCATTCTTCTTTAGCACCACTACTAGTGGAGAGACCCACTTGTTATCAGAGATTGGATAAATAAAGTTTACATCCAAAAGTTTTTGTAATTTAGCTTTGACAATATCTTTCAAATGAGGGTTGAGTCTCCGTTGGGGTTGGAGAATAGTTCTAACTTATTTTTCTATATAAATGTGGTGAGTACACAGTTGGGGATCAATTCCCTTCATGTCTAGATAATCCCATGCAAAAGCTTCCTTATATTTTCTCAGTAGTTGCACCAACATTTCTTCTTGTTTAGGAGTGAGGTTATTTTTAATGTTCAAGGTTTTTCCTGGCTCAATCTCTATAGTTTTGCTATTTGAAATAGAGGTAGTGGGTATTGTTTGATCATGAGTTTATTTGAGAGGATCTTCTTCTAGTTCATTGTCAAATGCTGCCTCTATCATGTGACATTGTACATGGGATCTGGATTCGGATTGGTTAATGAAGTTGTTAATAACATCATCCTCTGTTTGATCTTTAAAATCAAGGGCATCTTCTATGGTTAATGGGGACCTAATGTTTTTTTGTGAGGTATGATACAAGTTGTTTGTTAGTTTTTATTATTGTTACACTTGGCTGGGTTGGAGGGTATAGAGCTAGATTCTTGATATTACTCCCTCTAGTTATGGTCATATTGCCTTGTCGGCAGCCAATGTAAGCATCAGCAGTCGCAAGCCAAGGTATACCTAAAATGAATGGGTGTCCATCGAGTCGGTTCTTGGGGTTGATTAACAGAAAGTCGGCAAGGTATTCCCAGGAATCTACGGATACCATTACATCGTGTAGTGTACCTTCTGGCCTAACTACTGATCGGTCAGCCAATTGTAATAAGGTAGAGGTTGGTTCCATTGATGTAATGCCAAATTTTTGACAAGTGGTGGTTGTTAAAATATTGATTGCAGTGCCTAAATCAACTAGGGAATTTGAAAAGGTTTGTCCATTGATTTGCACTGTCACTATTGGATTCCCTAGGTCTTCATATTTGACAGGTGTTTCTCTTCCTGATAACAGATCAAATACGGTGCCAACTACTTGGACTGTTGGGTTAGTTGTTATTCTTCTCTTTGGATTCCTTATACATAACTCTTTGATGGTTTTTGCATATATTGGGATATCTTGGATAGCTTGGAGGAGTGGGATTTTTATACACAAATTTCTAAGTTCTCCCAGAATATCAAAGTTAAGATGTTCTACAAGGCGTGGTATGATTAATCGTTTTGGGAATGGGGGAGAGGACGTGGTCGCTTGGTCGTGAGTTTGTTGTCTGACCACATTCTCTTCTTGTAGTGGTTGTTCTGTGGGTAACTGATTTTCAACTTGGACATTTTTATCTCCCTCGGTTTCTATAATGTGCCCAGACCTTAATTGAAGGTCATTTCACTCACTTAGATCGGTTTCTAGTTCTGGTGTTTCGATTATTTGAATAGATTGAACTGGTCTATTATTTGGGTTTGGGTTGGGTTGGGCTGGGAGTTGCGATCTTAAGTTGGACTGGGGATTTTTTGTAGTGCATATGGCACTGACAGTGTAGGTTGAGGGAGTGGAATGGTTCCTAGTGGCTGATTCATTGGTCTTTTCCATTTTGTCTGCCAAGCTTGACTCTGCAAAGTGGGAGGGTACCATTGTGTTCGATATGCATTGTTTTGCCAATATGGTGGAGAGTAGGGAAAATTTGGCCAATTAGATTGGCTTGTTTTATTTGGCCATGGTGATGAAGGAAATGGTTGTTGTGCCTAGTTTGAAAAGGGAGGCCGATTTTGCCACATTGTATTATATTGTTGAGCATGACATTGCGGAGGTTGGAAAGAATAATATGGATCAGAGGACATACCTGGTTGTCGAGGCTGCCATTGACGGTGCTAATTGAGTAGGTACACTGGTTCTAATTCTTCTTTTGCTTCTTTGTATATTTCTTTCAAACCTGGAAGTGAGGGGTAGTTCTCTGTGGAGTGATCTTTTATACAAATAGCGTAGACTTGAACTACATCTAGTGGGTACTCTTTATCGTTGTGTTTCTTTCTGCATCTAGGGTAGAATATTGCCAGATTTTGCTCTACTTCTGCTTGTTTCTATTTCTCTTACATAATATCGAGCTGCATTGTCAGAGTCCCCAATATATCAGTTTTGAAATTTTCCAGTAAATTCCTGATCTCTACGCGGGTTACTCCTTCACATCTTGTTGTCCCTTGTGAACCTATCATGTTCCGTTGGTTTTAGCCTTGTGCTACCTCGTGATCTCCTAATACATAAATCAATAATGTTAACAAAATTTTATTGATAAATGTCTCCTTTTCCCATAATATTTAGTGTTTCAACCCATTGTTCCTTCGTCCCTTTAATTAATGTCATTTTTAATACATTTTCAAGTAAGGGTAATGATGCATAAGGAGTTCTTTGAATATTATACTGAAAACGTTCAACATATTCTTCTAGTGTCTCATTAGGTCTAGCTACCATCTAGAATATTTCATCCTTTAACTCTCTAGACCTACAATAATCCTAATATTTCTTTAGGAAAGCACCTTTCATCTAATCCTAGTCGTTTATGACACCTCCACCTAACCCCATACACCATCGTAAAGTAGCCCCTTTTAATGTAGAGGGAAATAATTTTAGCTCTTGGAGATCAGTGGTATAGTCATACCCCTAGCATAGTACATTGAATTCAAACAAAAAGTCATTTAGATATTTCGATGTTAAGCCATGGAATGTAGGGATATGATGGAGAGGAATGGACTTCAGAGGTGCATTGACTGCAATATCTAAAATGGGATATTGCAGTGTGGAGGTTTGGGGGGTTTACTGATTCTGGGCCATTTGGTCAAATATGTGCCAATATCCTTCTCGCATTTCTAGGAGGGTATTCCTAGGTTAGCTAGAAGGAGTAGGAATGGCCTTAATAACACTTCCTTTGTCTGGGATGATTAGAGTTCCTTGCTGAACTAGTGTCTGGGGGGATCTTAGCTCTTTAGGTTCTTCAGCTTTGTCCTAGATGATTTTGACAGCACTTCCCTTATCTGGGCTGCTTAATGGCTGAACTATTCTAAGAGGAGATCTTGGTTCTTCAGCTTCCCCTGTTTCTCCTCTTCCTTCGCAGAGATTACTAAGGTTCCCTTCTTGTAACGATTTTGGGCTAGAATTCTCAATTTTTTGAAAATCTTGCTCCTCTATTTGGCTGTGCACCTCAGCAAAGGCTACATATGGTGATTTTATGGCTTGAAGGGAACTAACAGGTTGTCTAGAAGCAACTTTTCTAGGTACTATTGATGGTTGAGATTATGCTTTTTTAAGGATTTCATCTATAAAGTTCGATCGGCCAAGGGTCACCAGCCGCTTAGCTTTATCAGGCTTGGGTAGTGGTTTAAGATTCTTTTCAAACATTTTCTGCTTAGTCATGCACACAAATCAAATACTTATTTCTACCCAAAATAACAACAAATCTGCAGGAAAGCGAGTGGGGGAGCAGGGTTGTTACATACTCCATACACAGGTTCTTACCATTCGTTTTTAAAACCCAACTCTCTCCTAGCGGGTACTTACACTACTCTCTTGTCAAAAGAAACAAATGGCTACACTCTGCCTAGAAATGGCGCCGAAATGTTGAACGATAAAAAGGGTCCTTTTAACCTCTATTTACGCTACATTAATTATCAATCCAGGTACGATTTTTTATCTCAAGAGTCTACTCAGTCTAAGGCGGTCACTTGTTTAAGAGTAATGCTTGTAGTATAGTGCTTACAAAAGTAAATGAATGCTGGAAACAAAATCTAATTGTAATGGCAAGAAACTTAAATTCTTTGTAACAAGATCACTCACTCAAGAAACTACAACAATCATCAGTCAAGGATGCAGTAACGATAACTCTTTCCCCTATAAACTGATGTAAATTAAAATCAATCATAAACAAGACCTCTAATCTGAGAACTTAGATAGCAATAGTCGATGTTCGTTACAGTTGTAGACCTTTCTATCCACACCAAAGAAAATACTAGAAATAACAATTCAATTAGTAGAAAAGGAACAATAACTAATTCTATTGAAAAGATCGAACAACAAAGCTTAATCTATAGAACTGAATTAAGCAACAATATTTAACTAATAAAGGAATTGAACAACAATCTTTAACTAATAAAGAGATTGAACAACAATCTAAGAAAGGAAAAACAAACCAAAATAGATCTACATGAATTGAACAATAAACTTAATTAAGTGTAAACACACAATGACTATAGAATCAATAATCTTATTCTAGCATAATGGACATTAACTACAGCTATAAAGGAATGACAATTGCAATTATAATTGAACAGCAGTTAAATGAACAATAATCACAATTATAAGTGAACCATAACTGAATGAATAGAAATCAGAACTGTAAATAAACAATAGAATCTGAATTAGACAATGCAATATTTTTTCAAAAGGAGAAACATAACATTCTCAGTTGCAAGTAATAATCTTTCTATACTATTACGACTTCGATATAACAGAGCAATTCAATGAAACGTTTAGAAATGAGAGATTACTAAATAAAGAAAGTTAAGGAAATGCAAAGAAAATCAAACCACACATGAATGTAATCGTAAAATAATGATATAGAAAGCAAGTGATCCACTAGGGCCAGGCCCTTAGCCACCAGGGAAGCACTGATACGTTTATTCCAGGATCAGATAATGGAATAGCAACTGAGTTATATATTAATCATAAATGGTAGAGTTACAGTTATCTCTCTTTAAAGAGTGTCGATGATCAAAGTTAAGATTACAACAATAAGTTCTGCAAATTGACAATAATAATCTGCCCCTTGGGCTAGCAGCACTGTCCCTTTTTATAATGGTCAAGTGGAAGTATCAAAAATACAGATAATTCTTGAAGCAGTGATCCCTCAGGATCAAAGGATCCTCAAGGATTCACCATATCCTTGATTTCCAACTTATTGTTTTGTCTTCTTGCACTGATGCCACAGTTTGTCTTCCTTTTCCTGGCCCATGTGTTTTGATCTTGATTTCCTCGTCTAGATGTGGTTTCTTGTCAAAGGGACAAAAATTGCTTCTGCTTTGTCTTTTCCTTCGAAATAGTGATTTTCCATAGGAAAAGACAATAATTAGTCATTTTTCATCAATCACTGATCTCCTTAATTATATTATAATTATTTAACATATTACCATCTTAGAATTTAAAGGAGTTATGATTTAAAGGAAAAGATAAAGAAATAAATGGTAAATACATACCCTTTCCAATGCCCAACACTTGGTAAGAAGTCCCAATTATACCTTAGAATGTTTGATTTAGGAGTCTCGGTAGTGAGTCGTAAGGTAATGCCTTGACTGCGATGTTGCACAGAGGAAAGTAGGATAACTCTGTCAGTAGGAAGGGTGTGACTGATGCAGTGAGTCAAGGAAGGTGTATGAGAGGTTCTAACACTTCAAAGGGGGAAGGAGGTGAAGGTGAGTTCCAGGTTGAAAGGGATCAGTCCCAACTCGGCTAGGAACACACAACACAAAGGACATGCACAGCTTCTAGTGGAGTAATCCACTCGGATGTGGCAGTCACATCATACAAGGTAAGGTAACACTTACAACACTCATGGATCAGTTCGAGATGATTGTGATGGTTGTTACAACAACGTTCATGTGAAAGGTTTGTCTCATGTCTGATAGAGAAGTCGACACAGACAGTGATAGCATTAAGAACATATCAACACATTAACAACAAGATTCATATAATTGCAAGTGAATCAGTTCATACACAAGTACATGAGTCAAACAACATATATCATTAAGGCAACTAGAGCAGTCCAACTACAATAACAACATATGAATGAAAATGTGTTGGCTCTTATTTTATAAAGAAAAGTAAGTCACAATCATACAATACATCCATGTAAGCCTACTAGCCCCAATAGTGGAACATTACAGCCACATCCACCTGCTCCTCCAAAAAGTTGTACTAGCTCTGTGCAATGGAGAAGCCAAGGCACGTTACAATACTGTCCAAGCCTTCTTGAAGATAGTCTTAGTAGAAGCTTGGCTGACCAAAATCCCTTACAATGAGTTATGAGGGAACATTTATAGAAAAGGGTGGGGTGACCCTTGACATTCCCCTTTGTGGCAGTTCAACTACCCTCGTGAATCTTCATATACTCTATGACTATTACATCCAACCATTGACACTTGACTTACACTTGACATGACTCAACATTACAATGCACATGTACTCATGTGAGACAACATCACTTGAGCAAACCTTGCAAGACATCACTGACACTCGGTCCGTTGTGATGAGACCAACTCTTTGACATGCTTGTGATGGTGAAGGTGGTGAGATAATTCCAAACTTGCTCATTCGTGATGGTGTGCATGCACCTCATGGTGACAACTTGCTGAAGAGAACTCTTTCCTCCATTGCAACCAGTGCATTGGTTCGGCCCCTTCATCCAACTTGTCTGCTAACATGCGCATGGTATTCTTGGGTATGGTTGAACCAGAAACGCATTGATGCATAGTGTCTATGTTGATCTTCAAGTGTGTGTTGGTGGTCATGCGCATCAACTTGCCGAAGTAGATGTTCGGCCCCAGTTGGACTTGCTACATGTCTTCACCTTGGTGAGTGCGTTGAATGGGTTGGATTGCATGTGTGTGCTCAATGACATGCATGTTGTTGAATCCCTTACATGCAATCAACAACACTGCTCACCATGTCTGCTCTATGTCAGCTGCTAGGATGGATCCTTAACTTGTAGAGGCACAGTTTCATCCATGAGTGCATGTTGTTCATGTTCCTGTTGTAACTCATTCATCTATTTGTGCAGTTTCATGTTCTTCCTGAGTTGCTGCTTTAGCACATGCAACTCCTTCTTTGTTCCAACTTCTGCCTTCATGCGATCTTCACGTAGCATTGTCACTTCATAGCCGGAGTCTCCAAAGTTGTTTTCATCATCAATGGACCTCCTTGAGCTTGCAAACTTATTCTACCTCAGTGTTGTTGACAACCCTCCTCTTGCATTCGTTGCATTTGATACGATGTCTTCAGCTTCTATTCATGATGTTTCTCACTGTGATGCTATTGTTGTCATATCTTGATGTCCTTGTTTATGAATAACTTGATGTCTTTGTGTGTAGGAAAGTTCATGGACACTTGATCGACTACATCCCCAAGTGTGCTTTGAATGGTGTCTTCATCTCTGCTCTCCTGGAAACCATCATACCTATACTTCTGAGAGGCATATGAACACCTGGGATACCTGGAGACATGGCAACACTCATGGAAAGCAATCTGTCAGTCAAAAACCAAAATGAACATGATAATTGACTTGCAACATACTTGGGTGCATGATCATGAAGGTTACGCAATTTTTTCCAGGAGTTCGGGAGACTGATTACCAAGACTGCACAAAGCACAGTCTAGGCTGTTGGGAGACTAAATGACTGTTGGAACTGTGCAATGCATAGTCCATTCTAGTTGTTGATTGTTGGGTTTGCGCAATTCCAGTTGGGAAGGACTACTGGCCTAGGGACAGATTTGTGCAATTTCTTTGGCCAAGCAGCCATTGTCCTCCAGAAATGCGCAAAACAGTCCTGGAGGCTAGTGTTGGGTAGGAGTGTGAAAATCTGGAGAGGAAGGTGAGACTTCCTTCCCCGGATTGTGTAATGCAGCCTTGGTGAAGGCAGAGCCTAAGCCAAGGTTGGCCCAACTTGTCAATGGGAAACTAAAAGAAATTAAGTCAATGAATGCATGGTGACACTAAGTGATAGAAGAAGTGATTAACAATGCATCATGAATGAAATATTCGACAAACAGATCAACATGCATGTGGGTGAGGCAGTTCGCTGGTTTGGAGAACGTCCATGTAAAATAGTTTCATGCATGTGACAGTAGTGAGATAGCAACAAAAACTAAAGCAAAGCTAAGACAATCTAGTATATATGTGAAAGACATAAAATGTTCAAAGAAACCAAGCAAACAATACTCCCACAAGCGAAAACACAAAATGCGACAAAAATGCAGCACAAGGCATTGGAAGTGGGCTTACCCCAAACCAGTTGAGATGAATGTGCCGACTACTCCTATATGTGATGTGGGATGTTAGAGCTACAAGGTTGATGTGAGGAATGACCTCTACAGTGCCTGGTTAATGAGTTTTGATAACATCGAGGTTGTGATGCACATGCCACGAATCTAGGAGAAGCGACACTTGGTGGAAGGTTTCAGAATTACTCCTTGCATGTAACCTCCAATTGATAAACATAGATCCCTGAAACAAGGGATGCCTTTGCATGTTTCCTTGGGAGAAGCATCCCATGCATGCAAATATGTTTTTCTCAGTCCCGGAGGGAACCAATCAACTCAATTGCACATGCAAGGGACTGCTCGACTACTGGAGAAAAATGTGCATTTCTGGCTGGGAGTTGGGATGGATACCCAGGAGGTTTGCATAATTTATGGGTAGAGCAGATAATTGTTGTCCAGATTTGCACAAATTCTGGTTTGAGCAGCCTTGCTAAGGAAATTTGCGCAAATCCTACTGGGAGTGTTGGCAAGGAGGATTGCGCAATCATGGAGCCTAGCAGGATGCTAGAGAGTATTGCACTATTTCTGGAGGGAAGGTTGGTTGCCCTCTAAAAATGCACAATTTTCAAGGGGAAGCTACTTAGCCTACAGCTGGACCAAGTCCAAGTGGACAGCCTATGAGGGGAATGGATGAAGCTGTAACCAACAGGCTGCCTTTTTGTGAGAAAGACTCTAAATCTTGTGAACTTGATGAAGCAAGGAAATATGTTGTGAAGGTTGGAAGGGAGGCTCCAAAACAAGGCTAAGGAAAAATTTTGGAGAGTGATTGTAGCCACTACAACACTTGGTGACACATTTCTAGAACTCCACCTCTCTGAATGGACCTTATTTGTGGAAAGCAAGTCTAACACCTCTGAGAGTATTGTTCAGTTCTTAGCTCATCTTGGTTTCCCACTAACTTGATTGAAAGATGTAGCATCTACCAAACCCTTGGTCGATTGACATACATTCCAAGCCAAGGCAACACAATTGTTTCAATTAGGGTTGAGGGGTATATAGGTGCACAAGAAGTATAGTCGTCAGAGTCTTAGTTTCATCTTTGGTGTTTCTCCACTACTAGCAAGCCTAGACAGTACCCCAGTGGAGTCACAAAGGAGCACAAGCATGGCTTCGCTGCGAGTGAGCCTGGTCAATACCCTGGTGAAGTTACTTGCATCACCACCCTGCACAGGAAGCCTTTCTCTTCTTTCGCCTTATTCGTTATTTTCATTTTGAGTCTTTTGACTTTTCATTTTTCACTATGCATAGAACTTATTCATTTCATAGGCGGAAGAGGGATCTTGACTTATTGAGAGTAGAAGAGGTTGTTCCATCAGAGAATTAGTTTATTGTATCTCTGATGTGCCTGTTAAGGTTTTTCCCCTCACCTTACTCTACTTGATTGGGCTGACAAGGGTTAACACAAAAACAATCGACTAGGGAAAGTGACACTAGTTGGCGCACAAGTGTTGTGTTTACACCAAGGTTCACTTCAAACAGTGCATATTTTCCTTCAACATATCATGGAATAAAAGTAACAAGCTCATCATACAGAGGTAAGATGATAGGTAGCCAAGTAGTGATAGATGTACAAGCCCTCTTGTACTTTACCCAACTCACTTCAAGATTCATACATGTTTTCATGCAAGAATAACCTATGAACGAAACAAACAAGCTGACAAACATCAAGCAAAGCAAAAGCAGAAGAGAAAGTGAAAGCAAATAAAGTAATCATACAATCAAGCAAACAAATCATATAAGAAAACAAGCATGCAAGCAAACAACTGAAAGCAAACACTACTCCTACTCCTACACTAACAGTGCATGGGCTTGATCACATGAAGTGATACTACCAATTCAGCCACCAGCGCATTGGTAGACCCATGTTGATGAAGGCTTGGTCTGTGAGAAAATGCGTTGTGCGAACTAGCAAGCAAGAAAGATATAACAATGAAGACAACCACACTTCGTGTTTCAAAGTTCCCACGGGAGATAAGTGAGTGCAAGTGCATGACAAACATCTCATGGACTTATCATGGTGTTGTGTGACACTACATGCAAATTTGAAGCAAAAGCACACACTTGACTATGACATGCAAGCAAAGGAAAGAAACAAAGATAACTTGTGTTGAGTGCTTGTAATGTAAGACTCCTCCAATGCGTGAGAAATGGGTTCGTGTAGTTCGAGTGGAGAAGGTATGATCTATGTGTGAAATGGATCTTCAATGCATACAGATGAGTGATGAAGATCCTTGGGTGATTGAACAGTTTCATGATCAGAAGTGAGACTAACCCCAAGAGAGAGAGAGAGCCTGACATAACCATCAGCTCAAGCTGAAGTGCCTCAACAGTCTTGGGTGTCTCAACTTCATAATCAGGTAGATCATCATACATCAGTAGCTTTGAAAATCATCTGCAATTGATTCATGACCGTGATAAAAAATGAAGCAAATGGATCAAGACCGCCATGATCATAAAAATCAATGAATTCCTCAACATCCTCATGATCAGATGAATCAAACAGAGGGGTATATGAAAAGCGAACAAACTCATCCTCTGTGTTTCTGGAAAAGACAGATGAAGGATCAAGTGGATTTTCAATGAGTAACTTATCCTCTCCATTGTCGAATGATGGACTAACATTCGGTGAGTCCTGCGAGTGATCAACAATGGTTGCATCCACGGATGAAACACACATGCAAAATCATGGATGGGAGGTTCACCAAAGAGGTTAGGAAAGAATGGAGGGGGCTCAGATAGAAGGCAACCATCCTTCACTGAGTGTTGATGTTCAAGCTCCCACTCATACTCTTCATGAATGATAGTGCATGTTGGTTTTGCAATATCAACTTCATTAGTGGGTTGTTCCTCGTTCACAATAAGTGAAGAATCTGGAATGGATGAACACAAGACAGAATCATCCGGAGGAACACTTGAGTGCAAAGATGGAGGTCAAAGAAAAGAGTGCATATGAGAACTTGAAGGACTCACAACCAAATCTGCGTGAAAATTGAGTGGAGTGATGTTGGGAGAGTATGAAGGATGAACAAGTGTGTGAGCATGATCCTCAACATCACTGGGTAGTGGTGAAGCTATTGAATGAGAGCAAGGCAGACAGTTAGTTGAGACAGTGCTCACTCCCACATGAGATTGCGCAGTTCTGTCAATGAAGAATTTTGAGTGAGGCCTGATCTCAAGCTTCCTCTTAGGACGAGAAGGTTTCTTAAGGCAATACTTGAACCAGTCCCAAAGATAAGAAAACTTCATCTGGCTCCTCAGAGCTTGAAAATGCAAGTCACGAAAGTGCTGCCAAAAATAAATAACGGATTCATACGGAGCCCTCCGTTGTTATAACAGTTTCCGGTCAAGATGGTATGGATAAAAATGATAAAACATGCCTTCAATAAGATCACAAAAGTGCTAAAATGAGTGCACGGTGTTAGCTAGTAGGCTAAGCGCCCAATGAAATGGAGATTCACAAAGTGTGTATGCAAGCAACAAAGCGGCCTATTCATTAGAAAACTCATCTTCCTCATGAATCATGGAAAGAAAGTTATGTAAGTGCTCAGGTGAGGCCACTTCTCCTTTATCATCATACATGTGATTAGACAAGAGATTGAAAAGATTCCTCAATATGGAGACATCTTCAAGATTCCAAAAGCACCTCGGGGGAAGAAGAGTGCAAGACTCCATGAAAGATATGCAAAGGTTCAAAACTAGATGAGAGGACACAACTTGTCATCAGGCCCTCCTTCTAGCACCAGAGATGTTGATGGTTCTGGACCTGCCAACATGTAAAGGTAATCTCCCCGGTAGGAAGTCCCAATTAGACCTCAAACCTTTTGGTGTAGGAGTCCCAACAATGGGTCGTATGGTAATGCCTTGACCGCGACGTTGGGTAGAGGAAAGTAGGATAGCCCTATGAGTAGCAAGGGTGTGACTGATGCAGTGAGTTAAGGAAGGTGTTTGAGAGGTTATAACACTTCAAAGGGGGAAGGAGGTGAAGGTGAGTTATGAGTTTAAAGGGATCAGTCCCAACTCAGCTAGGAACACACAACACAAATGGCATGCATAGCTTCCAGCATAGCATTTCACTCGGATGTGATAGTCACATCATACAAGGTAAGATAACACGTAAAACACTCATGGATTAGTTCGAGATGAGTGCAACGGTTGTTATAACAAGGTTCATATGAAAGGTTTGTCTAGTGTCCGACAGAGTAATCGACATAGATGGTGACAACATTAACAACATATCAACATGTTAACAACAAGATTCATATAATTACATTTGAATCAATTCATACACAAGTATGTGAGTTAAACAACATATATCATTAAGGCAACCAGAGTAGTCCAACTACAATAACAACATATGCATGAAAATGTGTTGGCTCTTATTATATAAATAAGTGTAAGTCACAATCATACAATACATCCATGTAAACCAGCTAGCCCCAATAGTGGAATGTTACGACCACATTCGCTTGCTCCTCTAAAGATATGTACTAGCTCCATGTGATGGAGAAGCCAAGGCATGTTACAATATTGTCCAAGCCTTCTTCAAGATAGTCTTAGTAGAAGCTTGGTTGACCAAAAGCCCTTATAATGAGTTATGAGGGACTATTTATAGAAAAGGGTGGGGTGACCCTTGACATTCCCCTTTGTGACAGTTCAACTACCCTCATGACTCTTCAACTAATCTATGACTGTTACATCCAATCATTGACACTTGACTTACACTTGACATGACTCAACATTACAATGCACATGTACTCATGTGAGACAACATGGCTTGAGCAAGCCTTGTAAGACATCACTGACACTCAGTCTACTGTGATGAGACCAACTCTTTGACATGCTTGTGATGGTGAAGGTGGTGAGCTGATACCAAACTTAAACGTCCATGATGGTGTGCATGCACCTCATGGTGACATCTTGCTGAAGAAAACTCTTGCCTCCGTTGTAGCTGGTGCATTGGTTCAACCCCTTCATCCAACTCATCTGCTAACATGTGCATGGTCTTCTTGGGTAGGGTTGAACCGAAAACACACTGATGCATAGTGTATGTGCTGAGCTTCAAATGTGTGTTAGTGGTCATGCGCATCAACTTGTCGAAGTACATGTTCAGCCCTAGTTGGAATTGCTTCTTGTCTTCGCCTTGGTGAGTGTGTTGAATGGGTTGGATTGCATGTGTACATTCAATTACATGCATGTTGTTAAATCCCTTGAATGTGATCATGTGTGTTAGTGGTCATGCGCATAAACTTGCCGAAGTACATGCTCAGCCCCAGTTGGACTTGCTTCTTGTCTTCACCTTGGCGGGTGTGTTGAATGGGTTGGATTGCATGTGTGCATTCAATTACATGCATGTTGTTGAATCCCTTACATGTGATCAACAACACTGCTCACCATGTATGCTCTGTGTTAGCTGCTGGGATGGATCCTTAACATGTATGGGTGAAGTTTCATTTGTGAGTGCATGTTGTGCCCACTATTGTTCCTGTTCCTATTGTAACTCATTTGTTTGTCTGTGCAGCTTCATTTTCTTCTTGAGTTGTTTCTTTAGCACATGCAACTCCTTCATTGTTCCATCTTCTGCCTTCGCTTGATCTCCAAAGTTGCTTTCATCATCAATAGACCTACTTGAGTGTGCAACCTTGTTCTGCCTTCGTGTTGTCAACAACCCTCCTCTTACATTCATTACATTTGGTATGTTGTCTTCAGCTGCTGTTCATAATGTTGTTGTTGTCATATCTTGACGTCCTTGTCTACGGAAAAATTGATGTCTTTGTGGGTAGGCAATTCCATGCACCGTTGATCGACTACATCCCCAACTATGCTTGGAACGGTGTCTTCATCTATGCTCTCCTGGAAACCATTGTACATGTACTGTTGAGAGGTAGATGAACACTCGGGATACTTGGAGACAAGGAAACACTCATGGCAAGCAATCTGTTAGTCGAAAATGAAAATGAAAATGAGAACTGACTTGCAACATACCTGGGTGCATGATCAAGAAGGTTGCACAATTTTGTCCGGTAGGTCGGGAGACTAACTACCAAGACTGCAAAAGGCATAGTCTGGGCTGTTGGGAGACTGACTGACTATTGGAACTGCGTAATGCACAGTCCAGTCTGGATGCTGACTACTAGGATTTTGCAGTGCCCAATTCCAGTTGGGAAGGACTGCTAGCCTAGGGACAAATTTGCGCAATTTCTTGGGCCAAGCAGCCATTGTCCTCTAGAAATGCATAAAATAGTCCTGAAGGCCAGTGCTAGGCAAGAATGCACAAATATAGAGAGGAAGGTGATACTTCCTTTCCTAGATTGCGCAATGCAGCCTTGGTGAAGGTAGAGCCCGGGCCAAGGTTGGCCCGACTCGCCGATGGGCAATTGAAAGCAAGTAAGTCAGTGAATGAATGGAGACACTAAGTGATAGTAGAAGTGATTAACAGTGCATGCAAAACATGAATGAAAGATTCAAAAAATAGATCAACATGCATGTGGGTGAGGCAGTTCGTCGGTTGGGTGAACGTCTGTGCAAAACAGTTTCATGCATGTGACAGCAGTGAGAGAGAAATGAAAACTGAAATAGAGTTAGGACAAGCTAGTATATATTTAAATGACAACAAGCATTCAAAGAAATCAAGAAAACAATACTCCCATAAGAGAAAACACAAAAAACGACAGAAATGCAGCACAAGGCATGGGAAGTGGGCTTACCCCAAAACAGCTAAGTTGAATGTGTCAACTTCTCCTAGATGTGATGTGGGATGTTAGAGCTGTAAGGTTGATGTGAGGAATGAGCTTTGCAGCATTTGATTGATGAGTTTTGATAACATTGAGGTTGTGACATGCATGCCATGAATCTAGGGGAAGTGACACTTGGTGGGAGGTTTCAGAATTGCTCCTTGCATGTAACCTCCAACTACTAAACATAGATCCCTGAAACAAGGGATTCCTTTTCATGTTGCCTTGGGAGAAGAATCCCATGCATGCAAGAAGGGAACCTTTCAACTTAGCTGCACATGCAAGAGACTGCTCGACTACTGGAGAAAAATGTGCATTTTTGGCTGGGAGCTGGGCTGGCTGCCCAGGAGGTTTGCACAATTTCTGGGTATTGAATCTGACTGCTACCCAAATTTGTTCAAATTATGCGCTTAACAATCTTGTTGAGGAAATTTTCACAAATCCTACTGGGAGTGTTGGTAGGTAGGATTGTGCAATCCTAGTGCTCAGCAGGCTGCCAGAGAGGATTGCGTAATTTATGGAGGGAAGGATGGTTTCCCTCTAGAAATGCACAATTTTCAAGGGGTAGCTGCTCAGCTCGTAGCTGGACCGATTCTGGGTGGACAACCTATGGGGTGAATGGATCAAGTTATGATGGATAGGCTGCCTATGTGTGAGAAAGACATTGAAGCTTGTGAACTTGACGAAGCAAAGAAAGTTGTTGTGAAGGTTGGAAGGGAGGCTCCAAAACGAGGCTAAAGAAAATTTTGGAGGGTGATTTTAGTCGCTATAATAGGTACCAAGAAAGGAGTTCATCACTGGGTAAGTTTTTGTGCATTTGAGATGAACAGTATGTCTACATCATCACATCTAAATGTACTTTCATTGGGATCATATAGTATGCTATTAGGTATGGATTGGTTATACATTCACAAGACTAAGTTGGATTGTTATGATAAGGCTATTGAGTGCTTGGATGACAATGGAGAACAAAGTTTTGCAGTCTAAGAAGAAGCTTGCACCAGTGAGGATGGTTACTATGTAGGAAAATCACAGTAATAGGAAAGGATGTGTCTTGTTTTTAGTTCATATTTCCAGTGACAAAGGTAGTGATGTTGAGGATGTAGAAGTCTTGAAGAGGTATCCTATTTTGCAACAGTTTCAGAATGTATTCATGGCATAGATTTCAGAGTTGCTACCTCACAGGGAAGTGGACATTTATATTGATTTGATGCCTAGAGTAACACCAACATCAAAGGCACCATATAGGATGAGAACTCTAGAATTAGTGGAACTAAAGTTGAAGTTAAAGGAAATGCTTGACAAGGGATACATTAGGCCAAATGTGTTGCCTTGGGGTGCACCAGTATTGTTTGTGAAGAAGAAGGATGGTACTCTCAGGTTGTGTATTAATTATAGACAATTGAACAAGGTGACAATCAAGAGTAGGTACCATTTTCTATGGATTGATGACTTGTTTGATCAGTTGAAGGAAGTAGCAGTGTTCTCGAAGATAAATTTGAGATCAAGATATCATCAAGTGCACATCAAAGAAGAGGACATCTACAAGATTGCTTTATGGACTAGGTATGGGCATTATGAGTTTGTTTTCATTCATTTTGATTTGACTAATGCTCTAGCTTCTTTCATATTTTTTATGAATAGTGTGTTGAGTCCTTATCTAGACAAGATTGTATCCATTGATAACATATTGATATATTACAAGAATGAGGAAGATCATGGAGAAGATCTAACAACAATGTTAAGGTTGTTGAGAGAGCATCAATTATATGCCAAGCTTAGTAAGTGTATTTTCTTTCAGAAAAAGGTTCATTATTTGGGACATGTGGTTTCCAAGGAAGGTATAGTAGTGGATCCAGAAAACATCAGAGCTATCATGGAATGGGAAAATCCTAGGAATGTGGATGAGGTCGAATCAATTATGGGATTAGCAATTTATTACAAGAGGTTCATCAAGAAATTCTCACATATTTCTTATCCTATTACATCTTTGTAGAGGAAAGGAAAGAAATTTTAATGGACAGAGAAATGTGCAGTGAGTTTTTAGCAGTTGAAATAGTTGCTTACAAATGCTCTAGTATTGAAGATTGTAGATTCAGATAAAGAGTTTGTGGTATGTACAGATGCTTGCAAAAGAAGAATTGGTGGATTCCTCATGCAGGAAGGACAGGTAATATGCTATGAGCCAAGGAAATTGAAGGAGCACGAGCAAAACTATGTGATGCACGATCTTGATTTAGAAGTGATCATCAATGCATTAAAGATGTGGAGACATTATCTTCTTAGGAGGTTCATTTTGATGAGTGGTCACATTGGATTGAGATACTTGTTTGACCAACTAAATCTAAATGCCGGGAAAGCTAGCGGGTTGGCTACACTTACTGAGTTTGACTTTAAGATCAGGTATATTAAGGGTAAAGAGAATAGGGTTGCAGATGCTCTTAGTAGAAGAGGCTCTACCATTGGTTGAATTTAAAGAAAGAGGTGGCATAGTTTGTAGCGAGACATTTGGATTGTCAATAGGTAAAAGCAGAATGTAAGCATCCAGGTGCTTTATTGCAGCCGATTCCAATCCATAATAGAAATGGGAGGTAATTTCCGTGGACTTCATTATAGGTTTGTCAAGGACATCTAGACAACATGATTCTATTATGGTTGTGGTTGACATGTTGACTAAGGTAGCTCACTTCATTCCATTGAAGTCTAGGAATTCAACTAGTGAGGTAGCACAGGTCTTCATCAGGGATATAGTGAGGTTACATGGTGTTCCTAGGAATATTTTGTCAGGCATAGATGCCAAGTTCACTTCCATGTTTTCGAAGGAGTTGTTTGTAGGTTTTGGTATAGAGTTGGATTTTAGTACAACTTATCATATGGAGACGAATGGAAAGATAGAGAGGGTCAACAATATCCTTGAGGACATGTTGAATGTATGTTATGCATTAGCAAGAAAAGTGGGAGGAGTATCTTCCACTAGTGGAGTCTACGTACAAAAATGGGTATCAGGAATCTTTGAAGATGAGTCTGTTTAAGGCACTTTATAGTAGGAGTTGTAATACTCCTATCAGTTGGAGTGATCCAGTGAACAGGGTATTGATTGGACTGAACATGATAGTAGAGATGGAACAGGAAATGCAGTTAATCAAGAAGCATTTAAGGGAAGCACATGATAGGAAGAAGAGCTATGCAAATCAGCATAGGGTTTTTAAGGAATTTCATGTTGGGGAATATGTATACTTGTGCATCAAGCCCAAGAAGAGCTCCTTGAGGATTGGATCATGTGCCAAGTTGGCACCTCAATATTGCAGTCCTTTCAAGATTCTTGAGAGGATTGGACCAATAGCCTACTGACTTGCATTGCTTCCAATAATGAAAGTTTGTGATGTTTTCCATGTGTCATTGCTTAAGATGTATGTGAAAGATGTTAATCATGTGATTGATTGGTATGTATTGGAGGTGGAACTAGAAGGAAAATTTCAGTTGGAACCTTAGTGCATTTTGCATTGAAAGATGCTCATGCTCCAAAATTGAGCAATCAAGCAATTTAAAGTGCAGTGGAAGCACTTTGGGCTAGATGAAACTACATGGTAGATGGTTGATCAGATGTGGGATATGTATCCTTCTATATTCATTGGTTGAGTGGATGTGCTTTGGTATATGTTTGATGTTGTGTTTTGGTTATGTATATATATGCATATGTATGTAAATACTACATCAAGTTGTGTTATAAATCTCCAATCATGGTAATATGGTCATGGTCTCAAAAATATGATATGATGTAGATGTTGCATCGAGTTGTATTATAAAGCTCCATAGGAAGCATGTATTTTGTTGGTTTATAAGTGTCATTGAACACCAAGGATGGTGTTCCCCCAAGGGGGAGGTGTTTGTAACGGCCCTTGGTTGATTTTCCAAGTAAAAAATATACTAACCAAAGTCACGGGACATGTATTCCAAGTCGAATGCTAGGAAAAAAGATAGTGATGGGGATCATTGGTGATTAATAAATGGCTATGGAAATTGGCAAGGGGAAAGTGTCATTAATTGATATTTTGTTTATGAAATAATGGAAAATAGGAGAAAAGGAAGGTAAAAGGTCATAGAATTGCATCAGGAGGAAATTGAAGGAAAAATTAAGAAAATAGAAGCCTTAATGATAAGATTTTTATTTTTATTTATTTTTTTATTTTTTTTTATTTATATTATAATATATATATATATATATATATAATTATAATATATATATATATATATATATATATATATATATATTCAGTTTAGTCTTCAGAACACTCATTCTATTCTCTCTCTAGACTCATACTCTTGCACACTTATATAAATCTTGCATCATTCTTGGAGCATGCTTAGAGCACTCTAGTTTCACTTGGATTCGAGAAAAAAGGCAAAGGGAAGTTGGAAACTACAAGGGACAGTTAGATCAGCAACTACAATAGGATTTCCTTGCAGGTATCAAGTTGCATGTATGATTTCCTAACTAGGTATGGCATGCATGGTATATGCATGTGGTTATTTGGTTATGATCTATCATTGGCATGTAGGATTGTCTAGATTGACAGTGGTTTTGCCTAGCCTTGCCTTTTCCTGGATAGCCATGGTGTTGTGGGTTTTTCCACATGTTTTTTATTGGTGCTTAGGTTCCTTATGGTTGTGGATTGAGTTACTAGTTCCTGGAACTGTTGGTTGGAACAAATGCTCTAGAGACCTGCAATAGCTTGGGTTGAGTTACTAGTCCTGTTGCACAAAAATTTGTCACCTTGACATTCTGCAATCTGTGTGAGTCCATTACCACTCATGCTTTCCTCCTTTGCAAGTCTTAAGCCTCAGATCTTCATATCAAGCCTTGAAAATGAGAGAAAGCCCTCAAAAGTCTCTAAAACTCTGGTTCCACAGTTTCTCTCAGCATTACGGTCCCACACCTAATGGTCATGTCTATTGCGTACCTAACCGCTATGTCTCTATGTTATGGGTGTGAACCCCTATAAAAGTTAAAAAGGCGCAAGTATATTCTTAAAAACTCACTTTGAGTCATTTCTAGAAGCTTCTAGAAGGAATCTTGAGGTGGCAAGTTTGCTCCCTTAAGGTTCATGCATCCCTTACCTTAAGGAGCGAACCTCTTGATGTGAGGAGCTTATCCCTTTGAAGGAGGACTCTATCCCTTCATAGGTGGACCTGTAACCTCCTTCCTTTGCACTATAAAATGAAGCATTGGGCTGGTTACTTGGGGGTGGAAAGCTAAATATTTTTGAGGTGAAACGCTGCAGGAACTTAGTCTTCTTAATTGAGCTTTTATGAGGAGATATTACATACCTCTTTGATCTCATTTGGAAGAGTGTAAGGCTTGCCAAAGTAAAGGAGATTCTTGTTTAGGACCCTGGGAAGAGCTTGTTCAATATCAAGGCTGAAAAGGTTGTAAGGTTCTTCTACATCAAAGTTAATACAAATAAGTTTGTTTTTCTCAATAAGCTGTTGTGTTATGGTTTATTTTATGGATTCCTTGATCACCATAATGGACATGATTTATGATATTAGCTATGTAAGTGCTATTTGATGTTTGCTTGTTTGTGATTATAGGTTCTCAAACGGAAACTCTTTCGAACGGTTGAAGGATGGCTGCTACAAACTAGCGTTGGACTTAAGGTAGGGTCTAAACACCTCTATAGTTTTTATTTATGAATCGCATCTGTTTAAAGAAAGATAGATTTGCTTGTCTACTTGTTTCTAGACTATCTTCTGATACTAGGGAGATCAGTCTTGTCTACAAGATCGATTTATCCAGCCAACAAGTCCTAGATCCTTGGTTGAACAAATGCTCTAGAGCCCTAAAAGGTTGTGGGTTGAGTTATTAGTTCTTGGAGCCAGGGTTGGAAAAAACAATCTAGAGCCCTAGACAATTTGGGTAGAGACCTATTTGGTTGGTGATTGTGATGTTTGACCATGAAGTGGAATCACTGGTTGAGGGTTGATGTGATTTGGCCTCTCGAAGCCCTAGTTTTGTTTTATTTGGTTTATTCCAATAAATCCCACACTCATGCATGGAGTATGGCATAGGGGTGATTGGATGAAAGAGATAATTGATTCATCCCAATCTATGGTTGAGTGGTAAATGGAAATCCCTGACTTGGTTGGATTTTGCATATGTTAATAAGAGTTTTTCTCCTCTTGTATTTTCATGAGTAATTGTACTCGTTATTATGTGGCTTTGATGGTTGTTTTATCATGGTGTATATGTTTTCATTTTTTGGTGATATTACGGTTATATGATGTATATTTGTAATGGTTCTTGATGTGTTTTTTAATTCATTGATGAATGGTTAATGAATTCATGAGATAATAGATGTTATTACAACTATTATGAGACAAAATTAGACCTTCTTGATGATTCTCAAATAAGTATCATACCGCTATGTTTAAATATGCATTCAAGACCTGTAGATTACATGTCCTCAACATGTTTGATGAAATGATTGTGAGGGTTAGGCCTGGTTAGGTCAAGTCTTTGATCAAGTTTTGTATGAATTAATTTGTCTTGATGGAATATATCATTATGGAAAGTCTCACTAAGTTCTAGGCAGTGGTATGGAGGTTGGACTATAATTTAGGCTCATATTTGGGGACTACATGCTTTGAACTGGATATTTTAGGTTGCAACTACATCGATGCAGGCTTCTGCATGCAGTTGGAGGCTTCCAACTACATGGTGGACTTGTTGTGGGAGAGGTTGGGGATCCAAGTCAGAGAAAAGGGTGTCTAGCTCAGGTTTTGGCCATCTGGGTAGGTTACCTAGCCTCTAAGTGACCTATAGCCCTTTTAGAATATTGTGAGCTGTAAATTGTCTTGCACAATTGGCCCCACTTCCTTAATGGGACCTAGGAGGTTGATTTAGGTCATAGTAGCTCCTCCTCTCATGTTTACCCTAGAAGGTCGGTGAAACTGGGTAGATATGGGAGGGGTGGTTACAAGTTGTATCTAGAAAAACCATCAATCATTGTTAACCTTGAAAATCCCTCCACATTTTGCAAAATTTGATCCATACCAGAAAGTTTGTAGTTATCCTTTAAGGATTCTTTGTTTAGATTTCCAAAATCTACACACCATCTGATTTCCTCATTATTTTTCCTCATTGGAAGAATATTAGCTACCCAATTTGAATATCGTCATAGAATAATGATTTTGGCTTGAAGTAACTTCTTGACCTCCTTTTCTATTGAAGGGAGTAGCAAAGGGTTAATATGTCTAAGCTTCTATTTATATGGTTTTACTCAATACTTAAAGGAATTTTATGTTGTATAATATCTTCATTATATGTTCCTAAATATTCATAATAACAAGCAAAGATATCATAATACTTTTTGAACATATTAACATAACTTTGTTTGTAATCCTTTGGGATTCCCTTCACTAGCTTAATGAACTTTCATTGTTCTTTGGTACCAATATTGGAGTCTCAACATCATCTTCCCAATTCTTCGTAGTGACCTTAACAACAGCATCATTGGCATCAAATAATCTCTCTAAAGGTATCAAGCCTTTTGGAATCACATTTCCCTTGAGCTATCTATACATGAATTTTGTGGTTTGCAATTGAGTCATTCCAAGGTAGGTCTTCTTCTACTTCTTCATCTTCTTCATTCCCACCTTCTTCTTCTTGATCAATATTTGAAGATGAAAATTCTCCAACTACCTCCGGAAATCGCTTAATATTCTCCTCATCTTCAAATACCTTACAATATTTTACATTGTTAGGTATAGAAGGTATGCATCTAATTTCAACTTCATACATTAGTTTGGGATTCTTAAAAGTGTTGGTTGCCACTACAAGAGAATCAGCCAACCTTTTATTTTCTCCTGGCAAGAATTGAATATTAAAAGATGAGAATAAATTATCAATTGAGTCCCAAACTTTGTTCTCATAGGCTCTCGGACTTAGGTTCTTAGTTTGGTATTGATCATGTATTTGTTTCACCACTATTTCAGAATCTCCAAACATGAACAAACAATCAATCTTCATATTTCTTGCAGCCTATAATCCAAGAATCAGAGCCTCATATTATGTGATATCATTTTTTAATGTAATTCTGGCTTGTATGAAAGAGGGATCATCCCACCCTTTGGGGAAAGCAATAAAACCCTTGCACCATTTCCCTCTTTGGAATACTCACCATAAAATAATAATTTCCAAATAGAATTCTATATTGATTCTTGTTTCTAAATTGCCGGGGGAATTTTCACTTGAGTATCCTCTGCAATTTCATCATTTACTTCCAACAAAAAAACAATAAAAATATTTATCTTGGTTATATACTAGGGAATTATTTATATTTCCTTCTTTAGTGATTGTTTTGAAAAATATTAATTCCCTATATAGCCTCCTTTCCTCTCCACAAAAATTTTGGATTATGGCACATGTAAAATCCATCTTTATAACTCCTTCTAGCTTCATGCCCCAAGATTTGGAAATAATCATTCCAAATCTTATTGGGATTCCTGCAACGACTGCATCCATCACAATGCTCATGACTGGGTTTTGTAATAAAGAAACCACCATATCCTTTATCAAGCCAATGTGTTTGACCCTTTTAGAATCAAAAGAATACAAATCTTTGTATGGTTTTATAATTTGCAAACCCAACTGCTTCATAATAGAAAGGGGCATAATATTATGAGAGGCCACTAAGTTAAGCATGTATGCAACATCAAATCATGAATTAGGAGAGTGATATAGAAAGGTGGTGTGATTGAATCATGTTCTTCCACATGATGTCCAAAGAACACCATTAGCCTTTCTTCCTGCAAATTTACAGTATTTGGGGTGGCAGACTCTTGTGATAAATTAATAAAATCTATAATCTACATTTTGTAGGAATGTTTCTTTGCTAGCTCATCTAATGGGATTGGAATTTTCACTTTCTCCAAATAATTTTTAGAATTCAATCAATGAACACTATTTTCTGCTTTTTCTTGCTCTTCCTTTGTTGTTTTATCTCTCTGGATTTTATGCTGACATTGAACAGTCTGATTTGATTTTTTTTCTTGATTAGGCTTGGCCTGTTGGGTTTTATATGGCTCCCCTTGGTGGACTGGAATAGTCTAAACTGATTTTTTTCCTTTGTCAACACTTTTAAGGGCATATGTTAGATTTTCTCCTCATTTTGATCTTGAGCTCTTTATATTTTCCTTGATCTCAAATCATATTTTTTATGTAATTTAGCTTACAACATATCTGCAAATCTCGTGCAATAACTGTCATTTTTTTCTTCATCTAAAGTGACCTAAAGATCTAAATCAACATTATCCTCACACATTTCCTCCCCTTATTCCTCCTCTGATAGAGTGGATGTAACATCCTCATCCCACATCTACCCAAGTAAATAGCCAACCAGGGTAAATATGTGACGAGATTCCATTATAATGGGATTCAGCCTCCTAAGTCACCTTAGGTAAGTGGAATCGATAGAAACACACCACACAAACCTTCCACATTAGCAACAAAACTCCCAGAGTCATCCCAACCACTTAGGTAACCAGCCCCTAAGACCAACTGAAGTTTTAGTGCATCAAACCCTTGTACGCCCCCTTGATATGGACAAGGGGTGCATCTGGGAGGCTCTAGAAGCTACCACAATAAGGGAAAGGGATCTTCTAGGGACTTTTTTCCCCATTATTGTGCCTATGACTCCATGATTTATGCAACTTTTTCAGGTCCAAAGCCTAGGTCACTGCCCAGAACTCAATGGCAGGTTCATAAATGAAATTCCACAGCATAACAAAGATACATATGCAAAACATCAACAAGGACTAGACTGGACTGCTACAAGCCATCAAAGGCATTTCATTAAACATATCACAAACATGAAATCTAGATGTATTAATAGCAGAGCTGGGCATAGGGGTCTCATACTTATCTGAGAATCGCTACGAAACATTGATGCCTCAACACATTAGTTGCAATTTCATCTATTAGGCCATAGATACATTGTTCGTTCATCTACAAGTAAAAACATGATGAGAGCCATGCATAGCCATTGTCATAATACATGTTCATAACCGACATAATAACAACAGAAATTCCAAGGAAAAAAATCCATATAAACCAGTATAATACTCATGAATTAACAAGGAAAAATAACCTCATATTAATGAATGCAATAGTCAACCAGGTTTGGGGCTTCCACGAACCACCTCACCATAAATTGGCTGAACCAAATATTTCTTTCAGCCAATCACCCCCTTGCCATATTACAAGCATGAATATGGGACTTCAAACCAAACTCAACTAGGGCTTGCCAAGGCTACACCGCCTCACCCTCATCAATAGAACCAGAATTTACCACAATCCATCCCAGATCACTAGGCCATAACACAAGCATGGATGCCACCGTATTTCCCCGCCTACACCATGAGGAATTTCCTTGTCTCATAGTGTCTAGGCTTCACCCCAATCCACATAGAATCACTAGGCCCTAACTAAGACTCCACCCTCTAGGATTACCGTATATCCCACCATTCGTCGATAAGGATTCCTAGGCCTAATAAAGGGAAACCACCTCTAGGATTTATTGTATATCCCATCATAAATCGGTCGAGGATTCCTAGGCCCATCGTGGCACACAATACCTAGCTTTACCACCACTCACAGTCTGGTTTAGGAGTCATTATGCCAATGGATTTACTGTAATCCACAATCCATTTCAGGGATCACTAGGCCATGTGTTATTTCTTTCAGAGATCCACCTCACTCATCTTTGAATCCATCTGGAAATACAGCTCAACCAAAACATGAGAACGTCACCAAACCATGGCTATCTAGAAATGGAAAGGATGGGCCAAAAACATTTTCACACCTGGAAAAACCCATGCCATGACAGGAAAGAACCACATGCAATACCATTCGTGCCAAATCTAGCAAGGAAATTTCACATGCAAATTGATACCTGCAAAGAACCTTATTGTAGCTTCTTGATCATGTTATTCCTTACTTGCTCCTTCCTTCCTCTTGCCTTCTTTTCCTTCCTTGATCTAATGCCAAAGTTCTCCAAGAAAACTCTGTGTCCAAGAGTGAGAGAGAGAGAGGGAGAGAATAATGAGAGAGCTCCCAAACTGAATTGATAAAAGGTTACACTGACCAAGCCTGCCCACTGATCCTTAGAATCCTTTTTATCAATGAGGCCTCTATTTTCTTCAATTTCCATTATTTTCCTTCCTTTTCCTCCTCACATGCAACTTGTGACCTCTCACCTTCCTTTTCTCATAATTTCCTTTAATTTCATAAATAATTGTGCCAAAAATGTCATTTTTCCTTTCGAAATCCCTTGCCATTTCCTTTGCCAATTTCCTTTAGCCATAATAACCTAAATGAACACCCACTAGGATGTTTTTCCCACTATTTAGCTTTGAATAAGTGTCCCATCAACTATGGTTATTATTTTTCCTTTATTAGCTTTTATTACATGGAATTTTCACCAGGGTTGTTACAGAACCCTTGCCCTTGGGGGAACACTATCCTCAGTGTTCAATGACACCTAATCTAGCAAGATTGCTGAAAAAAACATACTACCCATGGAGATTTATAACATAGCTGGTTTCAGTATTTACAATGATCATCTGCTAAAACATGAAAAACATATCATCTATTAGAGCTTTATAACACAACTCATTACGATATTTACAATAATAACCACATCTAAACATATACAAATTTGCTTCACCCAAAAAATTATCATATTGTCTATGGATATTTATAAATCCAGCTTGATACAGTATTTACCAACTAATTTTTCCAGGCACACTCCCAATGTGAATCTTATTCCATCTAGAAATTTTAATGACTAAAGCAAATCCATCCCCAACCTTCCCTTCTCTACCACATAGTCCCTCAAGAAATCTAGTCACCCCCTTCCATGCAGTCACACACATTCCAAGTTTCGTTGGCACCCCATCCTGGGTAGTCCATCCCTTGGCAAAGTTTCCTCGCATCGAAAGGTCCAAAAACCAAGGCATATCCCTGCCCCAAAACCATCATATCATTCATAGCATGCTCATGGAAATAAATGGACAGTATTGGGTACCAGTGTCCCACGATGGCCTTGCTCCTAAATTGTTCTACTAACATACTGCTACAAGTTCCAATTTCTTTCACTATTGCTACTAATTCTTGCAAGCAAGTTCAACCACCCAACCTGGGCATTTCCCATGCTTTCCTGTACCAAGTACATAACTGCCATTAGATTTAAAATAAATTAAAATAATTCACATCATACCTCATTGGTAGATCATCAATAAGGCACATTTGCAATCTTGTTTACTTCCTGTCACAACAATTCAAACTAGCATCTTTGATAAAATATCGTGTATAAACATATCACATCCAGTTAGCTCAAAACACAACCATCATAATCAAAATCATATATCACATGTACCCATCATAAACTAGAATCATAGATCATGTGCATAACAAAATTGAATGACATATTGATATTCATCCTTCAATCAGTCATTCTCTTCTACCTTTGTCCTTATTCCATACGCACTCTGGATTAGTTTCCACACCAGGCAAACACCCGATGCCTTCTCCTCAACCATGTACACATACACATAGTGTGCATCACACACATACAACCACACATGATATACAACATCATGAAATACATGCACCTACATCTGACATATAATACATGCACCTACACCTAGTGTACAACACAACACAATACATATGCCTACATCCGGTGTACACCACAAAACAATACATACACTTACACCATATGTACAACACAATACATATACAAACACAAAGTACAACACAACAAATACATATGTCACAATACCATGAATACACATTGCACATACGTAGTACCACATGCTCATAACACAACATGTATGACATTCACACAAAACCACATGTACACCGGTACCATTTGCACATGTACACAGTACCACTTGTACACAACACCACCTACACAATGTGTGAACATCATCACATGTACACGACACCACCTGCACAACGTGTACATAATGCCATATGTAGACAGTGCCATATGTACACCACGCCACCTACACAATGTGTACACAATACCACATTTACACAACACCACATATACACAGTGTCACATGCACATAACACCACCCACACACATCACCACATGTACAACATGTACACAATACCACGTGCACACAACACCACATGTACAGTCATGCACACAACACTATATGTACATAGTACCATATGTACAGCAAACACACAATACCATATGTACATAGCATCATATGTACACAACACTGCATATTGAACATGCACACAACACCATCTATACCCAGCTTTGCATATGTAATATACACACAACACCATATATACAACAATCATACAACATCATATGTACACAATACTACATATAAAACATTACACATCGCCATAGGTATAATCACTGAATATATAACATGCACAACATATACACAAAAATAGCATTGTACATCTAAAACCATAATGCCTCTACCAATAAACATTGCTTCCAATGTCTCTCTACCATCCATGCTTATCTTAGCATGCCGCAAATCATATTGCTTTCATTCTGCTGATGTGTCCCTTAGTATAGCATGTCCATAACATAGACATAATATAATCACATAATATCAACTCATAACTGCATGATATTGACCTCATAGATTTGTCAGGACTAATCTTCCCACTTGATTCCTCATAAACTAGGAACCTCTTCATGTCATTCACCTGTGTAAGCAATCATTCCTCCATAAGAATGATTCCTAATGACCCTATTAGACAACAACATACATACATTAATCTATACATATAAACATTAGCATAAAAACAATCATGATCCATGGTGACCTTGTCAGACATTACATACATATATACATACATACATACATGTATACATATATAGGCATTAGCACAATCATGATCATAACATAATTACTAGATACCATAAGGTCAAGGTTAAGAGAACTCCCTTTATCAGTTCACAGCATGCACAAATTGAGAACAACGATTCCCAACATAGCCAAGGCATCTGACACCTCAAGTCCATTTACTCTGCCTTTCCTATTACCTTTCTCATGAATGTTTTGTCATCATTCATTTATCCGAATGGACGCAACCAACTCAACCGGTTGTTAGACTCTTTCCTTCAGCTTCCCTTATACATGCACTAGCTTCATCTGAGTCTTACATTGCTTGCTGGATTTCATTCAACTCTTCTTGAGCTCCATTAACTTTCCTCTTTCCCAACCAATTCCCAAGGCTCCCAAAACATAAAAGGAAAGAACAAGAAACAAACAAGAAGAAAACCATGAAAACCAATAGCAATACATCACCACAAACAAAGTGGTACGGCCATATGCTAGACATAAACAAACTGCAAATCTAGCACAAGCAAATTGTAAAATACTGAAAGCACAAGACCAAAAATAGACACCATGAATCGATCCCATGATCCCCAAGGAAAGGTTAACCCGAGCCTTCTTCAAGATTTCATGGCAACCTCTCTTTCCATGCAACTCCTTGCATCAAACTACCATAAACACATAATTGTCAATGTATAAATAAATATAACAATATACCAATTAGCTTACCTTGTTACGCCAAGCGTGTTTCCTTGTAATTGAACACATCCATGCCATCTATCAAGGGACTCTAATTCCTTGACAAATCCAGCTATAATTGGAAACCAATTGTTATACCTGTTAAATACATGTCCATGAATATAACACATATCCACATAGTTTCAGACAAATCAAGGTTAATAAGACTTCATGTATGGCAAAGCAATCATTCATTTGGAATTGTGGTTTCCAAACATAGCCAAAGGAATTCTCACCCAATTCCTTTCTTTTACCTTTACCTTGCTACAGTTGAGTCTTATTATGTACTATCATATCACCCAATTGATAGTTATATAAGCAAGTCAACTATTACCTTCTCATGCTAATACCAAGCATGTTTCCTGCAACTATTTACACATGTCGATCACATGTTCCAAATATCAAGGCAACATATCTATTACTTGGAAATAAACCTTCACCAAGTCCAACAACCATGTCATAATCAAAATTAACTCACATTTATTAGTCATGATACATAATGTTACACTCAAGTACATATCAGTTGTCTCAACACATATGTGTTAGTACGACCATCATAAACAACATCATTTCTTCATGGAATCTTACAAATAGATACTCATATCATGCAACTAATTAAACCTTCAAACAAACCATAAACGTGCCATGTTATATAAATAAACTAGATGACATAATAGACACCAAAAACTCAAACACCAAATAGATGAAATAATCAAATATTCAAGCACCAAAAATATGACATGAACAAACTCATACCTTAATGTATCTTAGGGGAGGTTATCCTATCTACATAATCAATCTAGATTAGCATGATATAAATCCACAACATATCAACTCAACCATAAATAAGGTCATGATATCCATAACAGTAACTAGCTAACTTGTTCAAATCATAAACTCATAAACAATTTTCATTCATGCATAACAATCACATATGCAAAGTCAATCTAGATTAGTACAACACAATATTACAAATATGTTGAATCATACCTGAATGTCATAACCAAAACCATATGCATAGGCCAATTCAATTTGACATGATACATATAACATCAATATCTTAATGCAATAACCCTAATCATCAAGTAAACTCTCAATTTAAATCAGTAATTTAACATATAACATAATCATCAAGCTAACTATCATATAACAACAACAATAATGCATTCTACCACAAGTTACTATCATTCATGACTATCTAACACATGTGCATATGACCACACTAATTCACTAGCATCTACCATGCATGTAACCACAACAATAATAAAATGACAAACATTTATATAACCCTAATCCATATAACATTCCATTAACTAACATAACTACATTCCAAATATACAATACTCGTATGACAATCTTCTCTTACCCCAAAGTCTAGTGTTGCAACCTCACTCTGATGATCTGCATCTCTTACTTCATCTCAACCAAGAAATTAACATCATAACAAAAAAAAACTTCATCAACTTTTACATGATAAAACAATTGTAACAATGACCACTACCATTCATACATAACAAGCACATATACATCCTACATGCATGCATGACAAACACATTCGATTATACAGTCCAAGTGTTGAACCATGTTCCAATACCACTTTGTGGTATCAAATATCACCCAAAGAGAATGCAACCCACTCTGATACCACTATTTGGTATTAGATATGACCCAAAGAGAGTGAAACCCATTCTAATACCACTCTATAACACCCTCATCCCACATCTACCCAAGTAACCAGCTAGCCAAGGTAAATATGCAACGAGAGGTCACTATAATGGGATTCAACCTCCTAAGTCACCTTAAGGAAGTGGAATCGAGTGAAACACACCACATAGACCTTCCACATTAGCAACAAAAATCCCAAGAGCCATCCCAACCACTCAGGTAACCATCCCCTGAGACCAGCTGAAATCTTAGTGCATCAAACCCTTGTACGCTCCCTTGATATGGACAAGGGTGCATATGGGAGGCTCCAAAATCTACCTCAACAAGGGAAAGGGAGATTTTGAGGACTTTTTCCCCCATTGTTCTGCTTGCGACTCCAGGATTTGTGCCACTTTTTCAGGCCTAAGGCCCAGGTCACTGCTTAGAACTCAATGACAGGTTCATAAATGAAATTCCACAACATAACAAAGATACATTTGCAAAACATCAACAAGGACTAGATTGGACCCCTACTAGCCATGAAAGGCATTTTGTTAAACATATCAAAAATATGAAACCTAGAGGTATTAATAGCAGAGCTGAGCATAGGGGTCTCCTACTTATTTGAGAATCACTAAGAAGCATTGATGCCTCAAACATCAGTGGAAATTTCATCTATTAGGCCATAGATACATTATTCGTTCATTTACAAGTAAAAACATGATGAGAGCCACACATAGCCATTGTCATAATACATGTTCATAACTAGCATAATAACAACATAAATACCAAGGAAACAACAACCATATAAAGCAGTATAATACTCATGAACTAACAAGTAAAAATAACCTCATATTAATGAATGCAACATCTAACCAGGTTTGGGACTTCCACGAACCACCTCACCATAAATTGGTTGAACCAAATATTTCTCTCATCCAATCACCCCCTTGCCATATTCCAAGCATGAATGTGGGAATTCAAACCAAAACTCAACTAGGGCTTCCTAAGGCTACACCACCACACCCTCATCAATAGATCCAAGCTTTACCACAATCCATCCTGGATCACTAGGCCATAACACAAGCATGGATGCCATCGTATTTCGCTGCCTACACCATGAGGAATTTCCTTATCTCCTAGTCTTTAGGATTTATTGCAATCCACACCACATCACTATACCCTAATCGAGATTCCACCCTCTAGGATTTATCATATATCCCACCATTCGAGAGTAAGGATTCCTAGGACTAATAAAGGGAAACCACCTCTAAGATTTACCATATATCTTGTCATTAACCGGTCGAGGGTTCCTAGGCCCACCGAGGCACACAATACCTGGCTTTACCATAACCCACAGTCTGGTTCAAGGGTCACTAGGGTAGTGGCTTTACTGCAATCCACAGTCTAGTTCAAGGATCATTAGGCCATGTGTTCTTTCTTTCAGAGATCCACCTCACTCAACTTTGAATCCATGCAACAATCCAACTCAACCAAAACATGAGAACCCCATTACACCATGGATATTTGGAAATGGCAAGGCTAAGCTGAAAATAGTTCCACACCTAGAAAAACCCATTCCATGTCAGCAAAGAACCACATGGAATACCATGCATGCCAAATCTAGCAAGGAATTCACACATTCAAATTGATACCTACAAAGAATCACGTTGTAGTTTCTTGATCCTGCTCTTCCTTGCTTCCTCCTTCCTTCCTTTTGCCTTCTATTCCTTTCTTAATCCAATTCCAAAGTGCTCCAAGAAAATTCCAAGTGTCCAATATTGAGAGAGAGAATAATGAGAGAGCTCCAAGACTTCACTGACAAAAGTTTACATTGGCCAAGCTTGCTCACTGATCCTCAGAAGCCTTTTTATCAATGAGGCCTCTATTTTCTTCAATTTCCATTATTTTCCTTCATTTTCCTCCTCACATGCAACATGTGACCTTTCACCTTCCTTTTCTCCTAATTTCCTTTATTTTCATAAATAAATGTGCCAAAAATGCCATTTTTCCTTTCCAACGCCTTTTCCATTGCCTTTGCCAATTTCCTTTAGCCATAATAATTTAAATGAACACCCACTAGGATGTTTTGCCCAACATTCAGCTTGGAATAAGTGTCCCATCAATCGTGGTTATTATTTGTCCTTTATTAACTTTTATTACATGGAATTTTCACGAGGGTTGTTACAGTGGAATACTGATTTTCTTGAAACTTTAAAGTTTCTTCTAAAGCTTCCTCTAGTTCATTTTCAAGATACAAAGCATGTTGTACTTGACCTTGTTGATCCTTCCTCTCCCTTTGCAAAATTTGCAAGGGATGTCTTATAAAGTAAGGATTAAAAGACATCTTTGGTGCCTACTGAATCTATCTTGGTGGATTATTATTCTCTAACTCCAATTTCACCAATTTGTTTAACAAATTTCTGACGACCTTAGTGGTCTCATCTAACTTCTGCTCCTATGAATCTTTCTACTAGAATGAAGATCCATATTTTTCAATTCCTTTTCTTTTATCAGCATGTCCTCTTTTAGGCTTCAACTTCCCAGCTACTTATAAATTTTCCTCAAACTGCAGAGCATCTGTTTGAATTTGGTCCAAAGTGGGAGACCTCTTTTCCCTCAAAGTAAATCCAAGGTTTGATTCAAAATACCCTACAAAAAATACCTTAGTAGCTGCAAGTGGAGGTTTAATCTCTATTGGCAAGCTATTATAGAGTTTCTTAAACCTTTTCATGAACTCAACCACTTCTTAATTTTATTTCTTTTTAATGTTATTAAACTTAGTAAGGAAATACCATGATCTTTCTTCTCTCCCCATCTATGTATAAAATTATTCTCCAATTCTTCCCAAATGTTAATTGAATTTGTTGGAAGAGTCTTGAACCATTTTTTGGCTTCTCCATCCAGAGATTGGACAAACAATCTCATCACAACATCTAGATATTCTACATTCAAATTTCAAATTCTATGCAAAATAAAACAATGTCGCCACATGTTTCTCTATTGTTATCTCATCCTCTCTTGTGAAACAGGGAAATAACTTTAAGTAATCTTGTGCATAGCATTCAGAGGTTAAGGCAGATTTAAAGGAGCATATATGTTCCATAAAAACCCAATAATATCTATATTTGGAGGAGGAGGAGGAGGAAAATTCTGTGTTTTAGATATATATGAGGCAAGAGGGAGTAAATAAATTGGAAAGGGTTGCGAAATTGTAACAATGGTCTGAGACATGACTAGGGTATCAATATTCCTTATTTCTTGACCTTCAAAAAAAGTGGAGAAAGAAAAAGAAGTAGACTCAAAGATTTCTTTTCAAAGGGGCTCTGGAAAAGGAAAATGAGGGGGTGGAAACTCCCTTTCTGAAAAATCCAAGGTTTTAGGAGTTACTTCAAGGCTATTTTCTTCAACCCTTTGAGAGAAAGAACTAGGAGCCCCAGGGGGAAACAAGGTAGGGCTTGGAGCTTTTGGGGATTGCTTCTCCTTCAAAAATCTTCTAGAAACAAGTTTTTTTAGGTTAGAAAGAGTTGGGATTTTCTGCTAAGAAGTATCAGACTGAGTATGTGATCTTCTTAGAGTCAGGATTCTTGATCATCATTACCCTCTCAGTGACAAAATTCAGCCAAACAATTTCTTTTCTCACTAGACAAAGAAATGTTTGTTTTTAGTAAAAACAAATTCATTCTCTATTCTTCGGCAAAAATGTCAAAATATGTTGTATCGCTAGGGACAAACTCTCATTGAAAGAGGTCATTTCCTAGGACATATATCCAAAGAAACAAAAAGATTTTCTTCTATCATTTCAAACATTGTTGCCCATAAATATTTCTTTAAAATGTAATGTATTTTATACTCTTGGAGAAAGGCAAAACCCTCCCAAGATGACCAAGATATCTATGAATGTGGCTTACTCAAATTACAGTATGACAAGAAATAAAACAAAGGAGAAGATTCAATGTATAAGGTTGAAAGAACATAATCTTTTACACCAAATATTAGTTGAAATTATGAAAACTTCAAGAAATGGAATGATGGAAAATGTAGAGTGCAATTTAAGGTTACTTTTAATAAAAATCCACAAGTGTTGTCAGTTGTTTTTCAAAAGTAGTAGTAAACCTGTTCAATTTAAAAGAACCATCATTTTCATTACACACTTTCTGAAAGAAGAATAGCACAAAAATGATTTACAGAGAGAGAAAAGCATGCCATAATCAACATATAGTTGGAATCATCTTGAAATTTTATTAGTTCTCCAAGAAAACTTGTACATTACACAGCAAACTTATGTCTCTAGGCCAAAAATCGGAACCCTTAAATTGGTCCCTTGATCTTCTTTTAAAGAAATTTTTACATTGGGGGTAGTTATGAAAACCGTTAACTGCCCTAACTACTTTTCAAATATTCAATCCTCATAAAACGTTAAATACTAAAATGTTTTTAACTTTTGAAAATTACAAACTGAAACATTTTCCAAATATTTCAAAATAAATTATTTAGGACCTCGAGACTCTTGTGCAATTGTGACTCTGGGCTCACTTGATGAAGCTACCGTTTCCACCATTCAGACATTCACTGGTGTGATCAGGCTTTGACACTTTTTCCACAGTCTCAAATTCGGAACTAGACACAAAAGCATTGTGTTTTAGGCCATCCTCAAGTTGATTAATTTGGTATAGTTGGGCTTGCCAATGAACAAATTTTTGACCAACCGTACCTGTTGGAAATCTCTCTGCAAGTCATTCCAATTGTGGCACCCTTTAAAATTGTTGTTTTCTCATGGGAAGAATTGATCTTTCTCTTTGCTTCCATTAGCAATGTTTCATATTATTCCTTGGAGAGGAGGTTTCCTTACTTATCTCTACTCTGATCCTCTTGTTAAAGTTGGAATTAAAAGAAGTTATTGATGCTTTGACCTCTTCAAGCTTTATCCCTACCTATTTTCTGTATAAATTTATCTCATTCATTTTGTTTATCTTTTTCACCATATTTTCTCTGTCCACAATATCAATTGTTCTTAGTTCTTGTGATGACTTGGTATCCAAGTAACTGATGATTTTCTTTACTTGTTGTGCTCCCTCATGTACTTGATCCTTATTTGTATAGATGGTGACTTCATAATCTTTTATCATAGTTTCTTCTTCAGCTATGACCACCATATGATCCCAGACAACCCTAATATGTTGGATGATGTCTACCCATATGATTACTCTTTCTTGGATCAAGGACATGTTTCCCTTCAACTTTTCTTTAAATTCATTAATTTCACTACAAGTTGATTGGTACTTAGTGTCATTTTGATTTGTAGTTTATTTTTCCATGTTCGAGTGCCTTTCTTTCTGCCTGAGTTTCTCCTCTGAATCATCTATGTCCTTATGTGGTTTCTTCAATTCACTTTCAGAAATTTTCAACTCTATCATGACTCTAGTAAGTTTCTGAGTTGAGTCTTTTGAATCAGGTTGTACTAGAGTTGTACATGCATCCTTCTCTATCTTGTGCTGCAAATATGCATTGTGCTCCTTGAGAAATGCTACTTCTTTGTTTCTATCCAATAGCTCATGTTTCAGGATTTCCTTTTCTTTTTCTACTTGGGCTAATTCTGGAGCTTGTACATGCTCATTTGTAGGTAACTTCAGCATTCTCCTCAAATACTGAATTTCAGACTCTGCACCCTGAATTAAATCTTGGATAGATGCTTTGTCTTCTGTATTTAATCCAAGCTTGATTATCAATTTATTAAACTCTTCATTCTGAGTATGAAGAGCTCTAGAATTAGCCTTTTCCAACTTTAATTTCTTGTCACTTTTCCAAGTAAAGTCGTTTCCTTACTCGCTACTGTAGAAGTTTTACTGAGATCATTATATATTAATTCCTCTATTTGGGATGTATTTAGTATTAAGAAATTAATTAATTCTTCTAAAATATACCCAAAAGAAGGTTGAGTAGGACATAAGATGAGTGAAAGAAAACCTCAACTAGTGGTTTCTCTCCAAATCCATGGCTGAGAGAAGCCTAGTTTGATAACCAAAAATAGACTAATATTCCAACTTAGTCATGGCATTTAACTTCATTCTTTCATTATTTTCCTCAATTTTCTGAAATGTCTCCTTCAAAAAATTCAAGGAATATAGTTATTCCTGATTTCAATGGAAGATGAGGGTGCACACCTTCTTCCTCATAAGTCCAGCTAAAATCCAACTTCACTTGAAGGCCTTTCTATAAATCGAAAAAACTTTATTTCTCCCTCTTTATTTCTTTCCCTTTGGTTTTTTGAATCATCTCCATCATTATCTATAATGTCTCTAGCACTTATTTTCAATCCTTTTTCATAAGGCAAAGGAGTTTCTACATCCATCTTGGTTGTATCTCCACCATGATTTTCCAACTTCTTGACTTTTGGTTTAGGCTCATGAACATATAGGTTACATGATATTTCCAACCTCTTTTTCTAGATGATATGGTGTGGTTCATAATGCCACTTCTCCCCTTGCTGAAAATTCATTGCTTGCAACATTGTCTCACTTTCTTATGCTGCCTAACTATTATTTACAATAAAGGGGCCCACTGTCCTTGGCAATTAAAAACAAACACCCCTTTCTGGTAGGGACAAAGTGGACTTGATCCACATTTAGACTCTGCCTTATAAATTTCAATGCAAAAATTATCATGGGCACAAACGTGGAAGTCTGTAAGGTGTGACCTATCCACCATATAATCTTATCTCCATATACTCTTCAAACAAGAACCAATCCCAAACATTCAAATCCTTACTCAACTGTAATAGGGATTGTGCCTCTAGAAGAATTCTTGGAGCAACAAAATTATTGATTTCTATATATTATTGGCATGAAAGAAAAAATGTAGTAAGAGAAGCCCTCATTGTTTTTCTTACACCTGACTATATCAGTCCAAATTATCAATGTTTGCTTTTGCTTGTTTGTGTCAACAATATTCAAACCCAAATCCATCAAGTAGTCAACATAAGCATACAGGAAGAGGTAAACCATTAAGGAAGGGATTCTAAAACACCCAAAAATGCTCAAATTGAGGAGTTGTGAGTTAATGGAGTGTTCCCAAAAAGTGGGAATGTCCATCACAACATCAGGTTGCATTACTAGATGGAAAATCCCTAAGGCTTGACAATCAACCAATGAGGTATCATCCCTTCCTAAAATTCCCATAATTACAGATAAAATTCGTTGGACATTATCAAAAAAATGAGTTATGGCAAACTATGTTGACTTTGGTGAAAGAACTGTATTTGGAGGCAAAACAAGACTGAATAACTTCTTCTTGTTTCTTGTTTCTTGTTTGCAAACTCGGTTACATAGATAAGAGCGTTTCATTGAAGAATTGGGTTTAATTATCAGGTTGGGGAATGTCTAGGGCTTGTCTAATTAACAAGGAAGACACTTGTAGAATGTTTTCACCAAGTGAATTCATCACGTAGAATTTATGTGGGTATAAGAAAGAGGTTAGCCAACTAATGAACTCAGGGAAAGAGTAAGTTTGTGGGATAATTGCAGTGAACAAAATAGAATTGACCACCCTCGATAAAAATTTTGACTTGACCTAACTGAACAAGACATTCTGACGTATCTCCTTTAAATTTAACTGACAAATGGGGTCAAAAATGTCCCTTTGCATGTCCATTAGGGGTATGTGAGTTGAAGAACCAGATAAAGAGGATTTCTTTCTCATTTTTAAATTTTGTTTTGAAAGCATAGGGTGGTTTAAAAATTTCAAATACTTGGTAAGCATGGGAGAACTTGATGATGGAGTTAATGTTGTTAAAAGCATAACAACAGATTGAGTGAAAAAAATAGAAAGTTAGATGGAAGAAATGACTGAAATTGGAGTTTTTATAGAGAGGAGAGCAGGAAAATTTGTAGTTCTGATAATGCAAAGAAATAAGTATAGAGCGATGACGTGATATCCAGTGTGTTAGATGAAGTGGAAGTACTGAGAGTGAGGTGGGGTAAGGAAAGTTGATATGGAGGTGATGTGGTTGGATGCACGCTCACTTGTAGATGTTCTATCGAAGGATATCACTTACCACCTTCGGGGACACCTTGGGCAGTAAATGGTTTTGCCTCTGTGTGGTGTTGTGGTTGATCAGAGTTTTCGATGAACATGATGGTTGATTTTTCAAAACTACTCCTCAGGGGAACCCTCCAACAAAAACCTCGTGTGCTTTGTGGTGTTGGACTCAACTTTAGTGTGGCTTTGATTAATGCTACGATGATGTACTTTTAAATTTGCACGCTTTTCAATAAATTCATTCTCTACCTTTCATATGTATGAGTTGGCCCACTCCTTTCCCAAAATGTGTGTCAATACAACCAAAACCTTTTAGGCCTACAATATTAGCCTTAGAGAAAATACATTTAAAAAATTTAATCCCTAAATTATAAGAATATCATTCTCATGCTTATGTTTCTTTTCTTTTCTTCTTCTCTTTTTTTTGGAACGTATATATCTATATATATCTCTTTTCTTTTATGTCTTTTGCATTTTTTTACTTTTTTTTTAAGAATAAAAAATAAAATGGCTACAACACAACCAACATCTTCATAGATATCATGTAATAACCATATTTTAAACTGGTTTTTTTTATGTCATCAGTTCAATTATGAATGTTTGTTTTTCAACATTTACATTACCTAATCGAAAAGAAAACAAAAACAAAAACTTTCTTATATAGGATTTTTTGGTGTCATAAGTTCAATTATGAAAGTTTTTTTTTTTTTTTTTTTTTTTTTTTTTTTTTTTTTTTTTTTTTTTTTTTTTTTTTTTTTTAACTTTTACATTATCTAATCGAAAAAAAAAAGAAAAAATTCTTATATAGGATTTTTTGGCAGAGATCACACCACAACATACAGACACCACAATCCAAATTTCAATAGTAGAGAGTGTCAGACATGACAATCCTATACCAAAAGAGGAGCACAAGGTAGTCATTCCAACAGTGTTGACTAGAGCACAAGGCAAAGAAAACTATAATGCTCTTTATATTAATGAAATAATTATAATAACAATAAAAACAAACATCAATTTAACATTTCTTTGTTGTTATAGTTCATGATCCACCCCTCTTGCATCACCCTCTACAATGTCATGAGTACATGACCAGGTCATGAAAAATAAACAAAAATAAAAAAAAAATGATTGTACTAGTTATATCATTAGAAACATCATGTACCATATTATGAAAAAATATTTTTGATGAAGTATTTTGTGTCTATGATTAATGAATGAATGAATATTATATGGTAATGAATAATTGTTATATGTTTCTTTATGTACACGACCTTGTTTCATATTAAATAAACATATTTTTTAGGATAAAGTTTATTCAGGTGAAATATTTTGTGGACCTACAAATGAATGAATGAATGAATTTTTGTTATTTGTTTCTTTATGTATCTTAATGTATTGCTTTCAAGTATTTCCTAGTATATAGATTGGATACCAAGGAAATGAGAGCGATGTGGGGGGGGGAGGGACTTGAGAGCTTCCACTTTCATGTGGTTGGCCTTGTTCAGTAGAGAATAAATTAGGATTTGGATAATTTTGGAGAAAAAAATTCCTCGATCCAATTGAGAAACAAAAAATTAAATGTTGAATTTGTTGTTGCTTCATTAATTGGAGGGAAGTTTTCTCCAAGACTAAACTACTCCAATAATGATATTCTTGGAATCGAGAGGAGCTCATTTATGTATTAATGCACTCAAGGCTTTTTAATTATTATTTATTCATGCAACTAAATATAATATTTGGTCAAATTTAATCTAATTTTTCCTCATTGGTCTCATGAATATGTGAAGGACAACTAATATAAATTCAAATATTGAAGTGGAATAACTATTGGAAGCAAATAGCTCAAAATCATAACATTACATTCATCATTCAATTTTTTGTTATTGTTATTAGGCATTTGTTTTATTACTCAATATTGAAAATATGGCCATTAATTCACTTTGTCATTGCACTTGCTTGAACCTATTCCCTTATTTAAATATGAAAAAATAGCAAGTAGCCCAAAATCTTAACATTACATTCATCACTAGATAAAGATAAAGGAGGCCCTGGATTTGTTGGAAAATTCATTAGGGCAACATATTAATTCATGTTTCCTTCTTTTGAAATTATTTGTGACATTATATTATTCTTCTTTTGTTTATGCTTATGTTCTTATCATCAAATCAATGCCAAAAAGAAAAATAATGAAGATCACATGAACACAAGATATAGGCTCAAAGCTAGGGAAAACCCCCTCCAAGGGGAAAACCCAAAATAACTTCTCTTCTTATAGAATCAGTTTCAAAGGAGACTTCCAAGAGAAAACCCTAGACCATAACTTCGACTAAAAACCAAGCCAACTAGCCACCCTTTCTTTTTCAAAACAAGACAAGGCTCTTCCAAGGATAGCAAAGCAACATCTTCTAGTGTTTTGTCCTTACCCAACCAGTCTGCAACTTTCCGTGCAATTTTAGACCCTACAAACCCTAGGTCACTCACATATGTGATCAATAGGGGACAAATTTAAGACCTTTGATTTCTTCTAAAGCTTCTTCGTTCCTTCACTAGCCTTCCCCTTCTTTTCTAGGATTTTTTGCACTTCTTCTTAATTTTAGATTGAACCCAAACTTGCTACTTTATATTTTTCCAAGTAGGTCATAGTTCCTCATTTATATAGCCTTCAAAGTGGCTCTTTAAGCCCACTATAGGTTGACTTTACCTAGTTGGCCGACTTATTCTTGGGAGCCCTCTAGCCACTATCAAATACAAAATAAATTAGCTTTTTCTTGATAAAAGTGCCCACAAGGGTCTTTTACAAAGTGGAAATGACTCTTGACTCATGAAAAACCCTAGGATCATTTAATGGATGCTTAACATAATGACAAAATGACTTGAGCATGAAACCCATGCTCCAAAAATAATTCTATTTTTAACTCTTTACATCATTTTCTTTCTCAAAATAAGATTTACACCATTACATGAGCCAAATGACAATTATGAAGCCTAAAAATAGTTACATTCTTCAACACTTCCTCTTAACTAGGGAGGTATTCATAATTGTCCAACTAGTACAAGGACAATACTCCCTTTGAAAAGTTCTCATAAGAAGAGTCGAATTGATAAGCCAATTGTAAGCATAAACATTATGATCAACTAGCATTGCCTTTGAGACCTAACTAGACAAGATCTAATTCATTCAAGACAATTATGTTGGGAGGATTTACGTGTGATACTACATTACCTATACAAGGCACATACCCCATCCACAGTCGAAAAATTATGTATTTTTAGGATTGTTTTTATCTTTGATTATTGGCCCTAAATCCTCAAATAATATCAATCCTCTTTTCCCACTCTTATCTTGGATACATGTCACGTCCTCAAAGAGTGTCGATCACTTTCCTTTCATGGATGTTATATCCTCAAGGAAAGCCACATATGCTTATCCAATCCTCTAACATTCTCCCCCCAAGGCCTTCACTTACGCTTACAACTATTATTCCTTGTCAAGTGCTTGACATATGAAGCATAGAATGCACATGTGTTGTCTGACATCACTCCCTCTCAACCAAAGAGGATATCGCTATTCTCCTTTTTAACTAGAGAATAGATCCATGCTCCTTTTCAAGGAGACTCCTTTAATCCCCCCTCAAATTTAGAGGCGATTCCTGACTCCCTTTCTAATTGGGAAGTCATATCCACAATATTTGTAGCTTCTATTCATAAGAGTATCAATTTCCAATTCTTCATAATTTTTTGGCTCCCTCATTTCTCTACATCTCATCGTATCGAGCTTGCTTCCTTTTCATGGAGCCATCTTCTTTAATCTTGTGACAGGTTCCAGGTCACTAATTTTACACACCACTTTCAACCTTTCAATTTTAATGAAGGCATTATATTGAGCCATCCCAAGTTTCCAGTGAATCATAGGTTTATAAAAAAAAGTGATATCCTTTGACCTTTAGGTTATATTCTCGCACTGCTAGGTTTTTATGAGGGAACAAATAGATTAGATTTTCTCACTAGGGTTTTTCCTATTTAAGTTCCATCTATGATTTTCAATCCCTAGATGCCAAAAAAATTACTAGATGATATCTACAAACCCTAGGTTCAAAGAATGAAACAAAAACCCTAACTCATTATTTTATGCAGACCCTTTATAAAATAAATATACATGCCAAGTACCAGATGTTGAGCTTTCCCTCAATATCCACATAGATGAACTTCTCTCAATTTTCATCATGTACCCCTACAACATATTTCTAGGTAGCATAACAACATGTTTACCAAATAACCAATAATAGATATCAACATCAGACTTACCTCACCATGATTACCTTTTCAAAACATCAACATCCTCATGTTCCATATTTATATTAGTCTACCTTTACGCATGAGAGTGTCTAAGGATCCATCTTTATTACCAAGTTACAATTTTTCCTTAAATGAACTTTGATAGCAACAGTTCTCTTAGGGTCTTTATAGTTCCCTCCTTCCATCATGCTCATCAAAACACATGATTTGTTTTTCCTAGTCATCTTCCTCATTTTACTTCCTTCTGCAATATTCAATGACAAGTACCACCAAGCAAAATATACAAGTACAAGAGCATCATTATTATTTTGATAGTCTAGGGATACCATGGTATCTTAGAGGGAGAATTCTTAGGGTTTTTAGATCCAAACCCTAATTTCCTTGATATTTCCATTTAAAACATCAGCCATAGTGTTTGAACCCAAATTCCATCCAATTACACCCTCACTAGAGTTTGCCATACACCCTATACTACCTACAAACCCCAGAAACCAAAAGCTAGGGTTTAAACAGATTAGGGTTAGGGTTTCTTTATTAACAAGGATTGTCCTACTTCAAGCATCATCGAGGGTTTATAATCTCTAGATTCCAAAGATTGAGTATGAAAATTTTATGATCATTGAAAGCCCTAAGACATGTAAAAGCATACCTTTCATCAAGTTATGCATAAAACAAATGCAGATATCTTGGTCGACCATGATCACTTGAGGTTTTTGTAAAGCCATCTCGTTGATTTCATTGTCCAAGTTATTTCCACTTCCATAGCTACCATGATCTTCATGTTGATGCCAAAGCCATGATTTGACTTCCATTTATCTTTTGAATGTCAAGTAAGTTACTCTTTCAAGATATTGTTTTTTACTCTTTTACTAAGTCAGGTTATCATGTAGGTGCTACCACAGGTCTTATTCACAATCCAAGGTGTAGATGTGTCCCCTTTGGATATGAGTACAACATTCAATATGATCTTTACAAGGTGAATAATAGGTGTTTTGATTGCTACTATCATTTGTCATCCAAGATCCTAGGAAATTATGCTATTTTCAGTCTTTAGCATAATCATTTTAAAATGCTTCTTGACTGCACTTTGAATGAACTTTTACAATGGTCCTTAAACCAGGGCTTCTAAATTACCACAAAATGACTTTGTAAATAGCTCAAGAACTCTTCCAAAAGGATGTGTATTTGATCCTTCTTCAATGTGTCACAATTTGTTGGAGTGAAAGGTTGCTTCTAGCCTTGTCAACAACTTATTTAGGTCTCTATATTTCTAAAGATGATTATGGCCTTTTATGTTGAGAAATGGCAACAATAAATTCCAGTTGAATTTTTCCTTGAATTAAATTGTGAATTAAATTCGAATTTTATTCTCATAGCAACTTAAAATAGTTAAATTAATTTTATTAAACTTAATTTAGGAAATTCGAATTGGAACTCTTTTAGAAGACATGCATATGTTCTCCCTAACTTATAGGAGTTCATGATGAGTTATGAATGAGTTGTAATTAGTTAACTCAGTTTATTGAGTTAAGTCCAGTTAAATTAGTTCCAATTATTTTGAAGAACTAATAGTGAGTAAAAAGTAAGTTGGGACACTAGTGACCTAATTAGTGCTACTCTAGTTAACTAAATGTTCCCCCATCAAAAAATCATGCATGTTGATTTTGAGAAATACCCAATTGAGACTAGAGTGCAGGGACACTGTACTATTTGTTTTAGATTTTTTTGAGTTGCACTGGTAGTGCATGCAATCAGGAACTGATCCTTGAGGGATTGCTCTATTTTTAGAGGCTTTATTTCCCTATAAATATAATCTATCCTTCATAGGAATTAGACATTGGAATAGAGACTTGGAGAGCTTGTGAATTGGTTAAGCTTTGGCCTTGAGCTTGCTTATGAGTTGGAGATTGAATTTGTTGAGTGTTGGGATTGTTCTAGAGAGAAAAAGCATTGTAATTTCATCTTTATTTTCCATATTAATACAACACATATAGTGGGTTTTTGAGTTGTAGCTTTTCCCAAATATTTATTGTGTTATGTGCCTTTGATTCTCTTCCCCTATTAATTATTCTTTTCTCGATGTTTATGGGCTTCTGTTGTAAAGAGTAGAAACAGATTCTTGTCTCTTGCTTTAGCAAATTGCATTAGCTTGTGAATCTACAAGTTTTTCTATATTTTAGAGTGGTTGTAGCTTCATATTAGAGCTTTCAAATAGGCCTATTATGTCTTTAAGTAGTTCAGTGTTGGTCCCTTTACAAGTAGTTTTCATGTTGATTGTTAGGATTATTTCGAGTACACTAAAGACATCTCAAATTTGTAATTTAGTTATCATTATAATATTGCACAAAACTGAATTATTTTCTTGGTTTTGAAGTGTTACTAAAAGTAACCTATTGCATGTGAATATGCAGTCATTACCAATTTTTACATTTGCAAATCAAGCAAGGTTGGACATGTTAGAAACAACATTGGGTGCACTGCAAGATATACCTTTCGACAAAATTCTAGATGAAAATGGTTGCAAAGGTTTTTCATAGATTATGGTCAAATTATTCAAAGGTGTATTGGATAAATACTCCTTTTTCCTTCTCAAAATCCCCATAGTAAACACAACTGAATATATTAATTTAGGAATACAAGAAAGTTCTAAAGTTCTATACTCTACACTAATTTGGTAAATCATGTTTCATGTAAGTTTATGTTTATCTACTTGTTGGGATGTGTCTTTCAAGTATGGGTACCCCTACTTCATATGATCGGGCAATAGCTTAGAACATTCTAAAAGAAGAAGACAATACACATTGCATCATTTTCATGTTTATGAATTGTTCCTTTATGTGACCATTTTGTTCATGCATAAGAGTATATGAATACTCATTTTTGTGGAAATTAAGTAGGTCGGCTAAATTATCACATATTTTATTATGATTGTTTTGATAATACTCTTAGAACTCATATACGTATAGAAAATTTGGATAGATTTTGTAAGTAGCACTTTGTTGTTGCATTTTCTTATCTTTAAAAATTCTAAGTGAGACATTGTGGTCATTTGGTTGTGGTCAATATTTTGATTCTAGTCATTTGATGGCTATAATTTGCATAATTTTGGTCTTCACCTGCTTTATTGGTTGGTTTTATTTTTTGTTACATAATTTTGGATGTATTAATAAAGTGTAGGTTATATTATGTCAAGTGCAAAGGCTAATGAAGCAAGTTCAAGATTTCTCCATAAATGTGATCTCTGACATAAGTCAAAGGCTTCCCCTAAATATTTGGAAGGTTTGAAGTATACCTCTTCTACAGGTCCAAGAATAGACTAGCTTTAAGAGGCCGAATAAGACTACTCAAAGGTTGATTAGGTCTACTGGTAGGTCTACTCCAAGGGCCAGGTATCTACTCCAATTGAAGGTTAAAGTATGGTGTATGACTTTAGGTCCAAAATCAATATTTTTCCATAGGGCCAAAAAAATTTGTTATAGGTCTTGTCAAAAGTTTCTATTTTAGTTCTCGCACAAGACCGAAAGTGCCTTGTCACGGTTTTCTTCAAGGGAAGAACCTTGTTCACAATGTAGCAATGAATCCAACAATAAATCCACTAGAAATCAACCAAGAAACAAACAAAAATCCACCAAGAAAGCCAGATCCAAACAATGAGATGTCAATTATGAATTATTCTTCTTGTTTGTCACCAAGTTCATGAGTTATGAACTTGTATTTTTTTCTTCATATTAGAACCTATTATTTTCTTGTTCTCCTAAACTAAGTTGGATATCCAAGGGGATTAATTGAATGACCTATTTATACCAATTAAACCATGTGTGAATCGACATTTTTCTTGCAGCAACTAACTTATCTTTAGTGGAGGAGTTGAATTGTTCTTAAGAATCAACCTATACATTTCAAGAAAATTTTGGTTCTATCATATTTGAGCTCTAATAACTATGATGCCAATGATGAATATTTTGAACAAGTTTTATGTGATGTCAAACATATCATCCACTAGTAGCGGGTTGAACATGTTGATTTGTGATACTTGAAATTTCAGAAGGGTACCACATTCTTACATTCAAGTTTTAATTCTTATTGAAGTACATACAAAAGTTGGAGATAGGACTTTTTATAAACTAAAAATGGCAAAATGCATCTTGTGATTCAAGAGGAGGAAGGCCTATTTGAACGTTTTCTAAATAGAATATAGAAAATAGGCATTTTGTGATACTTTAAAAAATATCATTCAACTGACAAGATAGGACTTATAAGGTTGATCCTCACAATATCTATAGCCTGGAGATGACAAATCCATCCATTTTGAAACAAATGAACATGGGAAGAATGATTACAAAAAGTGGTGAGAGCCCCACTAATATGATAATCAAGCCTTTCAAGGAGAACCAGGCATATTATAGATTTTAATCTTGGTAAGACCCATTCACCCTTTAACATCCATCACAATTCTTCCAAAACAATAAAATGTCATTAAAGCTCCTAAATACATTTTAAAATACTCTTAGAACTCATATCCCTATTTGGATGGATTTTATAAGTGGCACTTTGTTGTTGCATTTTGTTATACTTAAATATTCTCAATGAGACATTGTGGTCATTTGATTGTGGTCAGTCTTTTAATTATGGTCACTTGATGGCTATAATTCACATAATTTTGGTCTTAATTTGCTTTATTGGGTGGTTTTATTTTTTATAACATAGTTTTGGATGTAGGAATAAAGTGTAGGTTATAATATGCAAAGTGAAAAAGGCTAAGGAAGCAAACTCAATAAAGATCGAGCACGAAGAAGACAAGATACCAAAGGTAAGAAACCCATTAAATTGGGTAAAATCAACTCGTCTTCTTCATCTTCTAAAATTCCTTTGAGAGTTGAAGTGAACCTTGAAATACCCATGTTTGATGGACAAGTTAACACTAAAGTATTAAATACTTAGCTAAAATAAATGGGAGTTTATTTTGGCCTTTATCAAATCCAAGAAATGCAATAGATTTTTGTTGATTGGTTGAAGATAATTGGACATGCTCTATTGTGGCGGGAAACCTATGTGGGTGTATTGAAGTTAGATAATAAACCCATGATTACAAAATGGGAGGACTTCAAGACATTGTTGATGTTACACCTTTATCCCATATCCTATGAAGAGGAGACACTCATGAAATGGTAATGAAAAGGTAGTACCTTAGGTAAGAATAACAATAAGTGGTGCAAGAATACACTTTTGATTTCAGGAGGAAAGCATTGGGTTGGGTATCTCTTTGAAAGCTCTAGGAACTAGCCAAGACACCTAACTATCTTCCAACATGTGTCATTAGAACTAACGTTGTTATGCTTGGCTTGTAAAAATTAACACCAGTGATCAACTAATAACCTTGTATTTTCCAAATCAATGTTTGTGTTGAATGTTATATCATGCTCCTTATAATAGCAGTCTCTAGTGATTATCAATTCAAAAAGTTAAGCTACAAAAACATCCATAAATTATATTTCAATCAGTACTGGTACAATGAATATGATGGTAGTAGTGAAGGATATGAATGCCCTAGAGGAGATGTATAGTAAGATCTACAAAGGGAAGCTTCACTGTAGTCATCCTCTCTTAGCACCTAAGTCCTATTGATATCATCAAGATAAATTTCTCTAAAAACACATTCACTTATTCTCTAATGTAATAGATATTAAGGCCCTAGATCTACTATTTCTCACTGGAATGGATTAGAAGGAGGTAGAGAATGTCTCTGATAAACACATGCATAAGGATATGATGCTTACAAATAATAAGCATTAATAAAAGGTGCACGTTGAAATTTCTCTAGATCAAATTACATTTTTTTAATGTTCAGGCACCCATTAGATATTCGACGTTAAGTGGAAATAGTTGAATATTTGACTTTAACTTGATGGAATAAATTGTCGGATATCTGAAGTTGTAACAAAGAAACAATGCATCAGAGCCATAACACTCCCATTGCATAAACTTCTTACAAGTTCAATTATCTTATGTGTACTCATTTGACATTTGACTCCATACTGATGGAATAAACCATCGGATCCCATCAAACCATATTAATATGACATCAAATATCCAACATCAAAGCATCAGATAATGAAACTCATTTTTGGCATCTAGGGCAGTGGTTATTTGACGTTTAGCCCATCACATATCCGAGAATGTTGGCATTGTAAAACTAACCACAAAGCATCTGATGATTAAAGACATTTTTTCCATCTTTGGTGTCGGATATTCGACATCATTCCCATTGAATATTCGACACCTAATAAAGTGTCAACTATTTGACATAATCCCACCGAAGGAAATTATGATTCTAATGAGTTGTGTGTTGGATACCTGAAAACAATAAGTCAAATAGAGGATGAGTATATTTCAGATTTTCACCCCATTTTTACTATTGCCACCATTTAGAATAGGTACGCCATCCTCTAGATTGATGAACCTCTTGATCAACTTAAGGGTTCCAATTTCTTTAATAAAATTGCTTTGATTTTTGACCCAAGATGACACATGGTATTCACATTTTCATGGAGTTTGGTAATAGCTTCAAGAATTCTAACTAAATCATACACCTTGCTTCAAGGGATTCTCTTCTCTTCCTCTATGTCTATCCATCATCTTTCCATTGTTGGGGAATTCAAAATCAGCATTCAATATTTCCAATTTAGCTCTTCTTTCTCATTTTCCCATCTTAACTCATTATTTCACTAAATTAGACTAGCTCTTTGCATTCGCCCCATGGTGAAATTTTTCCACCTCCTCCATATTGACAATTGAATTATTGACCTCTTTGATAATCATTCATTTTATGTGGTAGATGGGGTACTAATAGTTGGTGATCTTTCCTCATGCTCAACCCCTTAATGATAATCTACATTATCACCAATGGGTTCACAAGCTCACACATGCTCCCTCTTTGTATTCCATGTGTTTGGACCTTCTCCTATTAATCACAACAAGCCTTCCCTTCCACTTTCAACCATAAATTAGCATTGCTCCCGTGCTTTCAATTTTTCCCTTGGTAGATTTCCCTACAGTGGTGTATCATTTTATTTATAAGCCAAATCATTGTAGCATGATGGGAATCCCATTAATTGTGGGTCATCACTTTGTTATGACTCCCCCTCTCTAATTTTACAAGATCATGAATCCTCTTAGTTTTTTTTGTTATATTTGGCACTACATCCTCTAAGTTGTTGGATTCCTCCTGCTTTAGTGTTATTTCCGTGTGGTGCATTCTATCATTTCTCTTCATGGATCATCCTTGGCCTTCCTAGAGGATGATCCCAAAGTGCTGAGTCTACAAATTGGTCGACTCAAGCTATTTGTTAGGTGAATGGAGTCACAAGTGGAACTTTTGTTTGAGAAGGTTATCCATCATAGTGACACCATGCAAAAATTTCAAATGAAATCGACACTCTTCACTCCATAATTGAAGGCCTATAAACTGTGAAACTAGGAGGACAGGCTACATCCTCTCCAAACCATTCATCCTTAGCATCATATCCATGAGGAATTCAATAGTTGTAATAAGGATCAGTGGTCCCTATTACCCGCTCAAAGTGGGTGTTGGCTCTCTAAAATGTCATCTTTTTCACTCTCTTTTATTTCTCTTTCCTCAGTTTTACCATATTTTGTGGCTCCACCTTACATTAAGAATATTTCCATGATTATATGCGAGTTTAGACTTATTATTTTCCAAGCATTTATATTAGTATTTGAGTGAGTTTTGATTAAATATTATAAAAATATCATGTATTCATTATATATAAAAATTGATGGTTTGTGGTGTTTATAGGCATATTTTAAGACTCCAACAAATTCATACTTGGCCACTAAGACTCAAATTCGAATTTCCCTTTCAAACTCTTGAAGATTTGAGGAAGATTTTAGGTCATTATTCAAGCACATTTCATGGAGAAGAATCATGGAATTTTTTATAAGTGTCTCATATCAAAGTTATTAGAGAGTTGTGAGAGGATTTATATAGATAATTATCTCCTAATTTTAATAAATTGGTTGTACGTACTTGAGTAAAAGTGGATTTGAATTTATTAGTTGCTTATCCTCTTCTCAAAGAAACTCATGTATAAATAGGAGTGCTTTCTCCAACAAGAGGAGGAAGGGAGAAGAAATTAAGAATTTGTAATCATAATACTTGAAGAGATATATTTGTGGCTATGTTTCTCCAAGCCTATTTTATTTAATATATGATACTATTCTAATTTTCAACTTCTAGTGTGCTTGTTGAAGCATTGGAGGGCCCCCCTTTGCCAAGTGTGTTCACTCATTAATTTCTTTGTTTATAGTTGTAGATTTAAAACATAAATTAGATTTACATGCTTTCGTATAATAAGTTTATATGATTTCATAGAAATAGATTTCAAATGCTTTCTATATTAAATTTACAAGATTTCATAGATTAAATTAACTCCATTTTCAAGATTAAATATTTCCACGCTTCCATAGATTAAGTTTACATGATTTCATAGACTATGTTTTCATGCTTTCATAGATCAAGTTTTCATGCTTTCATAAATTAGATTTACCTACTTTCATAGATTAAATTTCCAATGCTTTCCTAGATTAATTTTTCAATGCTTTCCTAGATTAAATTTCCAATGCTTTCTTAGTTTAGATTTGTATTGCTTTCCTAGATGAAAACTGCATTTCATGTCAAATTACATTTGGTAGAATTAGAAATTGAATCCTAGCATAAATTATGTGGTGAACGTCGTAAGTTTACAAACCTAGATTGATGATTTAATGTAACATAATTTAAAGCACAATTAAAATCACTGAAAATGGGTAACACCTATGAGAAAAAAATTATCCCATTTTGATCAACTTATCAGCTAGAAACCCTGTGTGATTTACAAATATCCAAACCTAAAGTCCCACCATTTATGATTTGTCTAGTGCTTTGTGATATCCATCTTAGTTAGTAATCAAGTGTTTACATTTAATTTTTAAGGGAATTTTAGTATAGGTAACCGCTTTTGATTGTACTCATGTTCACATGCTTCACCTTAGCAGTTATTCTTAGTCCATAGCCCAGGGTGAACTTCTTTAAGGAATTTATTTCCACTATTAAGAAGAGGAAAAAATAGGAGGCACTGATTGATTTTGCCTATCCATGGTAATCCATACTTAACACTTTCCACCTATCTCTTGTATCCACATCCCATCTTCAGGTTTATTATTATCCATCACTAGTATTGGCTCCCTTTTTTCCTCATTCTTGAATAGGGGATGATAAACCTTTCCCTAAGAGGTTGATGCAAAAAAAATAAAGGAAAAAGCACAAGCCATTATGATAAAATGCAAAAAAAATCTAGGATTTAATAAATGTGTGGAAAAAAGCCGAGTTTAAGCTCTGCCCCCCTCATTAGCCCTCGCCCAATTCTTGGCTAATGAATGAACAAATAAAAATGAAAGGAACATTGATATCCAAACACAAATGAAAAATAAACCAATTCATCTTTAAGGAGTAATTGATGCATAAATGAAAGGTTATGACCCAAGTTGTGCAAGAGAAAGAAAAATCATTAAAGAAAAAGGGGCACAAGAGGGGTGGTAAAAATAGGTTGATGAAAGGGCTAAATTAGGTCCCACTATTGCTCTATTTTCACATTGTAACATTTAAAAATGATGTTTTTCATAACCGGTACATACATGGTGGCATCTTCCATGAAGTAAACCCCCACCATACTAGTATCCAATTGCGCTCCTTGATTGATGTGTTGGCCTAGGAACTTTTCCTCCTATTAGGATTGAAACCACCTAATAGAGGCTTTGGGTAACCCTCGCATATCTAAGCATTCTAACTTATTTACAAACCCTAATCTAGAAAGACATTTGAAGATGATGCTTTTTTGAAGTACTCACATGATTTTGCATTTAGATATGGCCCACTAAGAGACTCTATTGGTAAATTTATATTTGACGATGATCTCACTTTATTTTGAGGATATCTTTCAAATATTTTCTCTTAGGTACAATTTCCATCCCTTAAGGGATCGATTAACTTATCCAGCACTTCACAGAGTATTTTTAGCCCCAATTGATGATACTTAAGGGCACTATATCCAGCACATTAACCACTTAGAGAGGAGAATTGATCTTGGGGTGTATTTAGCATTTATGATGATCTCCTCCTCTCCATCCAGAACCTGAAACGCTACTCATTGAAGTCATCATGTTTCCCAGAAAGAGGATATACCCCAAATAACATAGGATGCCCTCATCTTGTAATTGCACCTTCTTGATGGACGTCTTCCTATTCCTAGACATGTTTGAGGATGATGATGACTTGAAATCACTTTGGGAGAGATGACACACCAATTTTATGGATGATAAAGTCATTCCCTAGGATTGTGACATCATCCTCATGAGACCTGAGTGATGATGTGGGATTGATTTATAATGACATGAATATGAGGAGGGTTTTTCTTGATGATGCACATTTGTTGATGATGAGATGGATTGGAGTGAGAAGCACTCCGTTAACCCATCCTTATCACCTTTTTTTATGGTGATATTTACGATTGGAGGATGATGTCACTCCTAGAGGAAATTTTGCTCACATATGTGGATTAAAATAAGCCCTTTTATTGTGTTTTCTCACTGAGATAGCTATATTTTAGGAAAACTTGTAACCTACTAGACTTCTAAATACTTAAAATATTATTTTTAGGGATTTTAGTAAATTTTTCCCTAAATCTACATGGTTTCCCTCATATAAATAAAGGGAAGTCAATCTACGAGGATCATTGTCAAACACACTCATCATTTTCTCTTGTGAGAGAGTGTGCACTAATTTCTCTTGTCTCGTGGATGGAATGGATCACTAAAGGATGGTGAATTGTCGTGGAGAAGATAATATTGCTTGAAGGGATTTTCTCTTAGATTGATGAAGGGATGTTTCAGTGAATTTTTCTATTTATTGTGAATATCTTCTTCCATTTTGTAACATTGTAGAATTGTGATTTCTATGGAGTTTTCATGGTATGCTGAATATTTTATAGCTCTAAAATTCCTTTTACAAGATTTGTCACCTAGAATCCATCAACAAAACTTAAAACAACATTTGTTTACCTTACATCTCCAATTGGTTTAAAATTTATAGGGTTTGATTGAGAGGATTTATATCTCTTACTTGATTCAATCAAGGCCTTCCACCTTTGACCTCACCTTTTTTTACTCCATATACCCAAGATTGACAAGGCACTAGTCTTTATGTACAAATCTTTTAAAATTTTAATCTTTTTCTTATTTCGATGGTAAATTATGGTTAGGTTATAGAAAAATATGCATTTAATAGCATAAAAACCATTAAACATCATAGTCCTAGCATTAGGCTTATCATCTCTTAAATTAAAAATTAAAAAATATCCTTTTTATGCTTATTCAACAATAATTCTAAGGTTGAAATCTAAGGTTTAGTAGTTGTTTTGTGTATTTTCAACCATTGGAAAGTTGTTTTAATATTTTCCCTTGTTTCCTTATTAGATATCCTTTGATTATTTATTGATTATAATTAATTGTGACTTGTTTTTAGTTTTTTTATCATAAGTTTTGCATGTTGTAAATTGTTTTTATTATAAACCCTAATTTATAACAACAATTATTTAATTAAGGTAGCATGTGTTTGGAATACATTTGAGAATCTCTAGGACATATCGCATCCCTATAGATTTAGTTATAGGTTTTTTGAACTTGCTACCTCATTTCACTTGGGCCCCTAAAAGTCATTAGAGGCTATTTAGCATGGGAATCTTTCGGTTACTTAATCTCCTATATATGTTGGGGAATCCCCCCATATGGGGATAACATTCATCCACAAAACAACAAGAAACCAATCACAAAGGTGATATTGGTGGCCAATATCATTATTTCCCTTAACATATAGAGCCTAGAGTGGATTTGCATTAAGCTACTAGATTTTGTGGTAATAATCCCCTCTTATCCCAAGTCTCTCTAAATGAAGTGCTTTGCTATATTACTTTTAGGCATATACTATAGAGATCATTTAGTCAATTTTGAGTATATGCATTCACCCACATTAGTTAGGACTAGAGGACATTTTGAGCAAGAAATTTTATAATGTTTTCCCATGGCCATAACCACAATTTTTTGTACTTTTGCTTTGTCATCTTGATAGAGATTTTACTAATACATTATCCTCCAATTTCAGCAAAAAAAAAAGATGTATGCAGAAACTTTTCTTATGAGAAGGCATGAAATGTGATGTATTCCAATTTATTTATGTTTTTTGAGTGTTAGCGGGTGAAGGCCAATCATCATTGTTAAAAAAAAATCTATAACCTCGTGAAAAGCCTCACTAGGTGACCTAGATAACATGAAACATGTAGGAGTTTTACCATTGTCACCTTAGCAATATCTCCCCTCTCTTTAGTGAAAGACAAAATCCAACACAAGGGAGGCTTCGCAAGCAGGGCTTAGGGATCAAACAACCTAAGGATATTAATCTAAGTGCCCCATAAGGATTTTATAATATAAATCCATTGGATGAAAGTATATAAAATTAAGGTTTGAGGTGGATCAAGCAATAAATTATGAATTTGGGTTCAAGGGAACTATGGGTTAATCGAAAGGCTATGGTTTACATGAAGAGTCTCAAATAGGGTTCTTGAACTCACCCAATTCAGAAAATACTCAAGGATGTTATAAACTAGGGTTTAGGCTTGCAAATTGTAGCAAAACAATAGCTTATAACAACAACAATTTTAGTTGTTAGAATTATACAAAAGATATGTGAAATAAATGTTAAGTTTGAGAGTAAACTAATGAAAATTTTGAAGCAATTTTTTACAGTTAATAAAACATATAAGAACAAACAAAACTTCACATTATCCCTATAAAATGGCTAAAAAAATGCATTAAAACTTCAATTTAGCTTCTCTAATACACTTTTAAATAATATATAACCCCCATTTGATATACCATCATCTAATGGCTTTATATTTTAAGATCTTTACAGGGAACTTAGCTTAAGATCCTTAAGTTAATTAATCCCTAATCCCTACCAAGGAAGCATCCCTTATGTTAGATTCTTTTCTTCATTTAAGGGAGGGGAGTAGTTGTCCCAGTGATAGTGGTGACACTCCCATTTGTTGCACATTGTTTAGATCACCTAGTGAGGCTTTGCACTAGGTGCAATATTTTGTTGTAACATTTTTGGCACCATTATTGGGAAGGGTAAGCCTCCCTTGCATTGGATTGTGTCCTTCAACAAAGAGAGGGGAGAAGTTGCAAATGTGATAGTGGTGAAACTCCTATGTGTTTTACATTGTATAGGTCACCTAGTGCAGCTTTGCAATATGTGTGATATTTTTTGTAACAGTTTAAGCACCATTGTGGGGGAGGAGTAGAGTCTTTCTACTTGAGATACAAAGACTAAGTTTCATATTTTTTCTTGATAAGTGTATCTAACATACTATTTTAATTTTCTCATTCAATTACTCTATAGCCTCATTCAAACTCAGTAACTTCTCATTAAATACCAAACAGGAAATTGGTTAATCATCCTAAAACCAATAAGAGAAAATGTCCTCATATGTCTCTTGCAATTAAGTCTCTATTCAATAGGCCTCCAGAAGTAGCTCCTATGGCTAAGCCATGTCTCAGTAACACTTTCAAACATTTTGATGTAACTGCTCTTCTTATATATCCCAATGAAGTGCCTAGTATAATTAATGAATGGCTTGTAGATTCTAAGGAGACAATGTAATTACAATTGAAGAAAATATAGATGAATTTTATAAGTATATGGGTGTTTTTGTCAATTGAGTTTAGCTTGGGTGGTTGGGAAGAATACTTCTTATCCCTCCCATCTAGTTTCAAGTCTTGTAAGTTGACATGTTAACACTCTGGAAGAGAGTAACTATGTTGCGCTCTTAAGTGAGTGTATATTGAGGGTTGTCCTAGTACCAAAAACCTCCCTCTTTCCTTCATGCTGAGAGGGAGGCTAACTTTCTTCCCTGGGTGATACCCAATGACCAAAAATTTTATCTCCGGAAAAGAAACTATATGTGTGTTTTGATCTTTCCTTAGAAGGCTTTACTCAATCTTGGTTCAAAAACTTTCCTGGAATGGACATCAAAGCCAAGGATGAATTCCCTGAGGCTTTCAATGAAATGTGAGTAACAACGAAAGATGGAGGTTATTGATTTCCCAACTTCATGAGGTAAAGAACAACATTACCAACTTAATGAGAACTTTAACCTCAAAAAGAAAACTCTATCCCAAAAAACCCTATTTTTCATAAAAAAACAAGAAAAAACACCCTCAAACCGAAAAGTAGCGATGTTGCATCACCCTTTTTTCGAGTTAAAATTCCAACTTTTTTCAACCATGGCATTAAAAACAAAAACGTGATCATGGGAAACCTTAAAATGCCAACAATTTTCAACCATGATGTTAAAGATAAAATAGCATGGATCTGAAAAACCTTAAATTTTTTACAATTTTCAACGATGGAATTAAAACCAAATAACACAAGTATAGAACGCTTTAAAGTTTCAACATTTTTCAACCATGGCATTATAAACTAAATATTATGACTAAAAAAACATTAAACTCAAAACATAAATCAAAGAGTAATCATATCAAGAGTAAGTTTTTTAAGACTAAAAGTATAGCTATCTTGAGATCTTAGCCATGAAAACTTGACCCATTTTCAATGAGGTACTAAGATTGCAATATTTTTTAACTGTGGGATATAAAATCATCATTAGTGTACACAAAATCATGAAGAACACCCTTTAAAAAAAATGATGTAATGCAAAAAAATATTAAAAAATCTTTAATTAGAAATATGAAAACAAAAACAAAAAACAAATTAAATAATTTTTAAAAATGTATTTTCCAAACCAAAAATTAATAAAAAATTACTAAATCCAAAAAGTTAAGATAGCTTTAAAAACAAATTTAAACAAAATTTTAAAATAAAATTAAACTAAAATGAATGAATGCATTTTAACCCTAAAAGAAAGGGGTCATTGATACTTGTGCATGTCAACATGTTTTTTCATGTGTTTCATGGTCAAGATATTTGGTATTTAATTCCATGATTGAAAAATGTTTGATTTTAACCTTGAAAAAAAAAGCATCACCTCTTTGCATTTTAGTGTGGTTTTCCATATCTTTCATAATCATGATATTTGGTTTTTAATGTCATTGTAAAAAAATGTTGGAACCCTGAAATGTAGAGAGAGTGATGTTGCATCACAACTTTTAAAATCAAAACAAGAATTATGATTTGATGCAATCTCCAAAAAAGTGAGGACTCTATAAAGTTCTCGTAAATTTGATAACATTACTAAAGAAAAAAGAGGTTGAAAATGTTCAAAGAATTAACCAAAGATTTGACAATTTGGTCAAGATGATTCTTAATAGCCTTAAGCCTTCACAAGATGCTATCTTCTTGAAATATATGAGCTATTTGGATGTACATCTTCTTGCAATATACTAGTGTTTCTTATGGACAATTTGGCTTCATTTGAAGGGACAAAGGTCCTACAACCCTTGACTAAGCTAGAGATTACGCTATCTACATTGAAGAGAAACTTCTAGCTTCAAAGGTTGTAATTTTCTTTGACTCTAGAGCAAAAGCTAAGACCAAGCCTAGATCCATGAATCATGCTGACCTGACCCAAAGCGAGTTGATATATTTTGCACAAAATTTTGATAAAGTGACCAACAAAATTTTTCAAGGGAAACTTTATATGATTAATAGATTGATCATTGTAGAAAAGTATAAAGGGCCATGTTCTAGTTATCCTCATAGATCGCATTCAACAAAAATAAGCCACCAAGAAGAAAATAAGACCAAAACAATAAACATGTTCCTAAGCTAATTGTTCCTAACACTTTAGCTCCTTCAGACATGGTTAACTAAGAAGATTATGGGTAGTATTTGTACTATGAACAACCTCATAGTATTGATGATTTCCCTTATAATAAAGAAAATGATGGAGAAAATCCTAAGCATTTAAACTTAATCAACGATTCATATCACCTTACCATGTTTCATGAAAAAAGAGTATCGTCTTACAAAACAACAACATGAGGAATTTGTCAAAGGTTGTCTCAAAACTTGTGAATGTGATTTCCATCAAAAAAGGGATAAGTTTAGTAAAGAGCTATACTATGAAAGAAGAAACAAGAAAAACACTAACCGTCCAACTAATAGTGATGATGTCACTTCTAGTGGAGGGGCTAGTACTCCATTGCCTTAGAATACTAACCGTCGTCCTCCCTCAACCCAAAAGAATGATGATTTAAATTTTGATTTGGGTAATGTACTTGGTAAAGTAAATATATGTATGCTTATCCTTGAGTTAATTAAACTCACAGCACAAATATTTCAAGTCAAAAGTTTCTTAAACTTTGACAAGGAGCCTAAAGACCCACCTATTATATTGCAAAACATGCATTATGAATGAAGGAATGGAGGGAATCTAATTTTCTTCCTCACACTAGTAGTTAAAAATTTATTACTTCATAATTGGATGTTTTATTTTAATGCATCTACTAGTGTGAGGTCATTAAAAGTCATGAATCAACTTGCATTGTAAATTACTAGGCCATATAGGAATGTTTGTGGTTTCATTCTCAATCTATCAAATTCTATGGCCTTATTAAGGATTTAGTCCTAACATATCTATGCTTTTGGATATCCCTAATGCATAAGGCATGCTCCTTGGTCAAAAGTGGTATGCTAGCTTGGGGGAAACCTACAAATGGACCTATCATATCCCACTATACCTACCCTTGATGGTAAACCATTTATATATATACAGAGAATCCACTACAAGGTACCATCTAGAGGACCTCAATGATACTATCTATCAAGTATCCCTTTCTAATAGGATTATATAACCATCATGACTTTGTCAACTTAGTGAC
>APFE031505465.1:0-40677 GCA_000404065.3 Pinus taeda
AAAAGATAAATTAGTTTATTTTATGATTCATTTTAAGTCTTTTAATTATATGCATTGTTTACATTATTTTATGTTCATTTCATTTGTGTTCTTTTGTAGGTCAAGCATTATTGCTTTCATGCCATAGACTCATTGCTTTTCAATTTGTTTGCATTTAGATTCATAGATAGTCATCAATGATTCTAATTTGATAATGCACACATTAGTAATTTTCAATTGATCTCTCACTGCTTTCAGAATAGGTTGCCTTTAAATTTAATAGATTAAGAATTCAATGCTTTATTAGTATAATATTTATTGTTTTCTAGATAGATGAAATTTACTTTCAAGCATTTATTTTCCAATCATTAGAATAGATTTACTTGGTTGATAAAGATAGATTTATTTTCATGTCATTAGAATAGATTTATTTTCATGTAAATAAAGTAAGTTTACTTTATGTCAATTTTCATTTCAATTTCATCAATTAAAATATTTCTTTCCAAGTTTCGAATTTGAGACTTTTGAAAAAGAAAGTTTGTACACACTCATCTTAGACGTTTTTCATTAATAGGTTTGTCATCATTTCAATAGGTGAATTTACTCTGAAATTAAAATATGATTCCTAGCATATATTGTGCAAGTTTACTTCCCAAGTTCATGAACCTTGGGTTTGAAAATTTAATGACAAGTAATTTAACTGACAATTAAATTACCCAACAACCACTCCAAATGAGCTAAGGACTAGTTCATCGTCATTTACGTGTTCTATAATTTTTCTTTTCTTAGAAGGAGATTGATCTTTTCCTTCGTTGTTGCTCCATGTAAAACGTGAAACATATATGAATTAATAGATTGTTTGAAACATGTCATCTAATATTATTAAGTATATTATTAATAAAAATACAACAACAAACAAAAAACTCATATTGAATAGTATTTTTTCATTCACGTGATTCATCATTCTGCAAATTTTCTATTGGGTTTTTATGCTCTTCTGCACTTAGATTAGAAATAATCTTATCAACCTTTTTCATTTTGCGGCTCTGCATGACACACACCAACCAATACATATTAGTTAAACTTACATATAGCTCAATGATCTGGGTGGATCTAAAAATAGAAGTGGCCTTGAAAATAACTCAAAAATCAAAGTCATCAGATGAAAGTGAAACTAGGACCAAATTGTAGTGCTCATCGCCTTAATTCCAACGGTGTGAACTGCACTCAAATCTGAGTTCGTATGCTCAAGTTATAGCTGGTCAAAGTCTTGGACAAACTTGGCTAGGTGGAAATCACTAACGAGGCAACAATTTGGAAGAGTCCCCAGCACACAAAATCAGGCCATTGAAAAAGGCGAATTTATCACCTATTTATTTTGTCTAATAATCCTTAATTTCCAACGGAAAATTTTTAACTATTGTGGTATAAAAAATAAAAAACAATGTGCGTTTGGGGGGTGGGGGGGGCAGGTTGCCACCCCCCAATGGTCCAACAGTATGCATTTAATATATATATATATAAACATTGTAATGGGTGGGTGGTCCACTGATTGGCAAACCCGCCCCACCCGACACCTTTTGCCACAGTATATGTGCTATGGGAGTGGGGAGGATCAAACCCTCCTGGCCCACGTGGGTCGGCCGGAAAATTAGGTGGTCCCGCATTCCATTTGAACCGTAACAAAAAAAAAAAATAGTTGCGCCATATTTATACCATGTCAGAGCCAAAATAGGGTGCAGTAGGTTTTGAACCTCTGTCCCTGAGCAATTTATAATCTTTCTCCCAGTTGCAACGAGTCAACGGATCGGTTTGGCAAATCTACCTATTTTTTATATATAACCTCACTTCTACCATTTCAACCAGACTGGCAGAGGGCAAACTAGAAGAACCCTGACCCGCCAGGAGGCCGGAACCATGAGTAAGAGAATTTGCTAGATGCTGAAAAGATTCCATTAGAAGGCTAGAGGTGTCAGTGTCATAATTTGACAAGTTTATTGTCATTTTTCCACATTTTCATGCCAAGAGTCCAACTGTGCAATCTGTTTCTCTAGGCAAGGTCTCCATTTTCAGGTCATCGTCATAATCGGAGGTATAAGGGTCATTTTTGTAAAGTTGATTGTAATTCATTTATTTTCTACCACTTACTGAATGAAGGCCTCCCCACGTTGAGTAGGGCCTAGAGATGTAGCCCACATCGGATGAACTATGTAATCAAATCGTTTGTGTGCCTTTGATCTCATAGTCATTGTTATGATTTCCATTTCTTTTTCATGAGTTAAGTTACTTGGTTAATATGATCTTTTATATGCAATTATGTATGCGTCCTTGAAGTTAAAAAATTTGGATCAAGTTTGGTATCATAGCAAGTCTTCTTGATGTGATTTTCCTGAATGAATGTTAACCAGGAACAAGCTCCAAAGTGGTGAAGGAAAACTTAAATCCTTTGATCCTGAAGTGGGGCATGCACCACGAAGACGAAACATGGCAGATGAGGAAGCTCAATTGGAGGAAGAGCGAAATTATCTCCAAGTATTCTTTACCATGGCAAAGAAAGTTGACAAGTTGTTTTCCAAACTAAGGAGACTCCTACAAGAAGCAGAGAAGGAGAAATAAAGGTTGCAACATCAGCTACAAGCCAAGGAGGAAGGCTTGGAAAATTTGAAGCATAACAAGCCTGAGGTAAAAAGTGATTCTTCAATTTCATGTACTTTTTATGATGATGATTTCGCTACTTTTGAGAAACATACTACATGAATTGGATCAAAATTGTTGAAGAAAATGGGGTATCAAGGGAAGCGCTCCGACATTAATGGCTAAGGCATTGTGAATCCCATTAAAGTGAAGGAATTGTCTTGTTATGCAAGACTTTGATATGTCATAAAAGAGGTTGGGGAATGCTCCAAGATAGCTAATGACCAACCAATGACAGATGATGAGAGAACTTAATCATATTCGAGTGATAGTGAGGCTTCCCCAGGCACTTTTCAGAGGCGCACTAGAAATAAGCGTTCCAAGACGATCCGGAAAGTTTGGAGGAGAAAGAACCATTGTAGTCAATGCAACGAGGTTGGACACCAGAGAGCCACGTGTCAGATGCTCCATGCCGAGAAACTACCTTCAAAGAAACCAACGGGAAAAGTTGTTCCTCAAGTGAATCAACTCCAGGATGATGACCCCTTCACTTTGTTAAGTAAGAGATGGTTTTACTATATATAGTAGCTTATCATGGCCACATTTTTTAAACCATGTGTTGTGAATAATTGTAAAAATGATGATATGTTTTCCATCTCTTATTAAAGCAACGATGATTTTTTTTGGCCTTTTGTTGATAGTTCGGGTATTGGTTTCTATTATGATGTAAACTTGACCTAAGAGTGTGTTATAAACTCTTGGCAAGTATGGGGTTGTTTGAGTCATGTGTGGTTTTGTATGTAATGTACCAGATTTGCATCCAATGCAAATGTTGAAAGTGTGGCTTGATGAGGACACAAGCAGTGTGTAGGATGTGTTCATGCTTTTGGAGGACCAAAAGCTTCTCATTGGGGATGAATGATCTGGGTGGATCCAGAAATAGAGGTGGCCTTGAAAATAGCTCAAAAATCAAAATCATGAGATGGAAGAGAAATGAAGACTAGATTGTAGTGCTCGTCACCCTGATTCCAACGATGTGAATGACACTCAAATATGAGTTTGGATGCTCAAGTTATCGTTGGTCAAAGTTCTATTCAAACTTAACTAGTAGCAGTCACTAATGAGGAAACAATTTGGTAGAGTCCCAACGCACGGAATCCAGCCACCAGAAAAGGTGAATTTGTCACCTATTCAGTTTGTCTAATAACCATTAATTTCTGACGGAATTTTTTTTAACTATTGTGGTGTAAAAAAATAAAAATAAAAATATGTTTGGGGGGGCGGGTTGCTACCACCGCCACCCCCCAACAGCCGATCTATCTGTTATATATATATATATATATATATATATATTATATATATATATATATATATATATATATATATTTAATGGGTGGGCGGGCCACTGACCATCAGACCCACCCGGCCCACATGTGTCAGCCCACAAATTGGGCAACCCCGCATTCCATTTGAACCATTACAAAAAACAACAACGGCACCATATTTATACCAAGTCAGAGGCAAAACGGGGTGCAACATATTTTGAACCTGGTCTGCCCCCAACCAAATTCTAATCTTGCCACTAGTTGCCAACGTGCTAATGGCTGGGTTTGGTAACTTCACCCATTTTTTTATATATAACCTCACTTTTTCCATTCAAACCAAACTGGCAGAGGGAAAACCAGCGAAACCCTGAGTGGCCAGGAGGGTCAGAACCATGAGCAAGGGAATTTGTTAGATGCCAAAACCATTCTATTAGAGGGCCAAAGGTGCCAGTGTCAAAATTTGACAAGTTTATAGTCATTTTTGCATTTTTTGTGCTAGGAGCCCAACCATGTAGTTTGTTTCTCCAGCCGAGGTCTCGATTTTCAGGCCATCATCGGAATTGGAGGTATAAGGGTCTTTTTTGCAAAGTTGATTGTAATTCATTTATTTGTTGCCACTTAATGAAAGAAGGCCCCCCCACGTTGAGCAAGGCCCAAAGACGTAGCCCACATCAGGTGAACTTCATAATCAAATCGTTTGTGTGCCTTTGATCTCATGGTTGTTTTTATGATTTCTGCCTCTTTTTCATGTGTTAAGTTATTTGGTTAATATATTATTTTATATGCAATTTTGTATGCATCCTTGAAGTTAAAAGATCTAGATCACTCAAACATATTAATTTTGTAAAGAATATACAAAGAACTTGTCTTCTCTACTTTTTTTTGAGTTTTACCATTGTCTCGATTAGTATTTTTTCTACTTGATACCTGAGACATTTTTTTATCAATATACAACCTGTAGCATTCAATATAGAAGTTATTAAATATATTTTACAAATAAATCAAATAATTTTCAACCAAAAAGCTTTGGTAACTGGTGCATTTATCTAAATAAACACACCAGTGCGTTTAGACCATTAAACGTGCAGGGAATTTAATTGTTTAGGTGCACCATCATGGAAAATTAATTTTTAAAAATCATTTTAAATTACTATAGTGCAATTTGTAGGGATAAATGCACCGAAATGATTCAACGATGTAATTTAAAAGAGGTGCACCGGTGTGTTATATTACACCGGGAGCAACGATTAACAGACTAGATAGAATAGAGAGTGTTCTAATATGTCATTGCATTGTATTACACATGGAGCATCGTTGTGTCATATTACAGAGGGCGCACCGTTGAACATATAGTTGTTTTAAAATAAAATTGAGACGGTTGATAGATTTTGGATCTAATTCAATAACTGATTCCCCTACTTTACATGTCAATTTCCCTATATATAGTAAGTACAAAAACCCATTAAATCTAAAATCCCTAAATTGAAAAACCCTAATTGTGAAGTGGTAGAGGAAGTTAAACCCTAAGGTGAAATTCTGCAGGAAGAAGCAAGGATTTAAGGTAAAGATATTTTTTTTTGTTTTTTTTTTCTGAATTTTAATAAAATTTAAATAGGAAAGTAGATCGTAAAAAAAACAACTAGTAAAATCTATAGTAAATTTTTTATTATACAACGTTTTTAATTCTTTTTTAATTGTGAATAAATCTAACAAAAATTGTAAAATATGTTAACAGTAAAATTTAAGATTTTTTTCTATCTAGGGCTTTGAGTGAATCTCCATGCCTTTCAACTTCTGATATTTCAATAGATCCAAAATATTTTGCAACTCCACAGTGCTCTCAGTATGTCTCTCTTGCAAATGATATCTCTTTTAATTAAACCCTAACAGAAATTGTAAAAGTTTTTATTAGTAAAATAAATAATGAAATTAAAAAAATATATATTATGCAAGTTTTTGACTGAATCACCATACCTTTCAGCTTCTGATCTTCTGAATAGTTCTGCTGCTCCAAAGTATTATGTTGTTGCACAGTGCTCCTAGTATGTCTTTCTTGCAAATCACTCACTTGAAATTTTGGGTAAAATAATGAAATGGTGAATAAGTTTTTACTATTTAAAACACTATGAAATTAGATTTCAAAAAATCAATTCCCACTCTATTTTGAATTTAAAAAGGAAAAAAAATTCTCCCCACATCAGTGTGTTCAATAGTCAAGCGCATCGATGCATTTTTACAAAAATCGCACTGACATTGTCGAGGCCGCAAAGTTTTCAATGCACCAACATGATACAATTTTATTTTTTTTTTCAAAATTCTGAAATGGTGTGATTAATTTTTTTAATGCAACTACGCAGTTTATATTTAAAAGCATTGGTTCTCTAATTGTTACAAGAGCATTGAGTTAGTTGAATTCATTTTTATTTTTTAAAATCAAGAAACAAGTGCGTAGCAGTGTTGGTTTTTTTAAACGCATTGGTGCGTTTTTGTAGAAGAGTATTAATATGATAACATATTTTTTCAGAATGTCTGAAACCAGTGTAGGTATTATTTTAATGCCCCAGTGTTGTTAATGTTTTAAACACATTGGTACGCTTTGTTTCGATAAGTGCACCAGTTTGGCTTAAATTCTATCTAAAATTTTAATTTCACATAAAATGGAGTATTACTCTCAAATTATCCTTTAAAATGCATCTACGTGAATTATAGTAATTCATAGTATACATTTTCCGCTTAAACTCGCATTATTCTTGAAAAATGGTTTGAAAACTATATTAAATTCAGATTGTGGTTATATGATTGCTAAGATTAATTTTGGATATGCATACAAACTTTTATTTGTGATTTTTCTCAAATGCAAGGACAAAATATCAATAATATTTGCAAATGGTCAATTCTTCAAATTCCAACTCGTTCCATATTGTGGATCAAATTCCTTCATGTAGTTATCCCTTTCCATCTCCAATAAGTTTAGATTTTATTTATATTTTGATTATCTAATTGAAATTTGTTTTTTTAATCCATGTCAATTTGAATAAAACTGTATCCAAATTTGTCCATAAGGTCTTGGATAAATGATGATTGGGTGCTCTATTACGACACTCCTTGATGTGAAGTCACCGATTCAATTTCCCGCCCTAGTCAGGGTGACATATTGCACATGCTGAACATGTAGCCTTGTTAAGCTTACCAAAAAAATGTATCAAAATTTACAGGAACCTGATTCATAATTGAGTTCAGATGCAAAAAATATTATTCCATATTCTCAAAAACATCGGAAGCTCTTATTAGGAGAATCATATCGCAAGTAGTTGGTAGATGAAAATGGACAGCCTCTTCACTCTACCAATTGGAACATGGCATGTTCCAGTTGCAATATTGGACCAACGATGGTAATAATTGTTTGGTATAACGTAATTTCAACAAGCCAATTACATTGACGTGCTTACTAATATAATTTATATTTTACTATTGACGTACAATAGTTTTTGAAATTTGGATTCTAGTGATGATGAGAAACCCAACTACAATCTTCCGTAGCACCCCACTACAATGTCAACTCGAGAGAAGGTTGCATTAAGAGATAGAATCAGAGAGGAAGCATACAAAGAATGGTTGAATCAACCACCTATTAGTTTTCCATTATGTCCATGTTCACCAATTAGGAATGACTACAACAATAGTAGTTATTCATCATAAGTTGGCAATGTAGGAGGCAATCAAATAGAGCTTCTTGAAATGAATAGAAAGAGGCACATGATAAAGAGTAAGTGAAGGCTTATCATTTATCAAATTACTATACAATAACTATTCACATTGAACTTATTATTAATGCATATTTTGATCTCATACGTACTAAATATATATGTTTTAATTTGATCATCAACAAATTTAGAAATTGAACCCATCAACAAATTCATTATTTACAATATGGTAGCGACACAATCGTGGGCATATTGTACGAAGAGAAGAGGAGGAAATGGGACACTGACAAGAAAGAATTCAAACTGTTGAAGGGTAGAAGTGTTCCTTATCCTAATAATTTAAACTAAAATATGTTAATGACATGCCCTAACAGTTGGGTTCTTGATCAAGTCAAAAAGAAACATGGTGCATCTAGTCGTTACCCGCATTCTTAAGAGGGTGTGCTAAACATAGGGATTGGGTGCAACAACTTAGTAGGTATATTCTCTTGTTGTACAATTTTAACTTCATACTACACCTTTGAATTATAACATTTATATATATTTTTTATTTTTAATTATGTTTGGGTTATTAGAAACTTGACACTATGATTTTTTCATTTTTTATAGGTTCATTTTTTACCATCTATGTGGGCATATAGACATCATTTTCGCATGGAGGATGACGATAATGGATACATGACACAAGACTGTGGATTGGAAGTCGATTTCGACCAATCTAGTCGTGCTAGCCACCATGATCAAAACCTAATGCAAGGGACATTGGGTTATGTTGGAAAGATAGAAGATATCATTCAAGTGGACTTATCTTCGTTCCAATGTGTTATTTTTAGGTGAAAGTGGTGGGACACCTTTGATCGGAATAATGTAAAGGAATATCGTGATAATGGGTTGATATCTATCAACTCTAGAATGCTAGCGAGCCTCATGTTTTCCCAAAACACTGCAACTAGCTGTTTTTTTACCAATATGTATTGGATAGGATTGGTGGTTCATATTAAGACACGACCCTAGATCAAAACATATTTTTGAGAACAACAATGTTATCATGCCAAGCGAGGAAGATAATCAGGGTGATGACAATGGAGAGTGACTTATTATTTCATCATTTATATTATTGTTGTATGTTTTTGTTGTCATTATTTCACTATTTATACTATTTTTGTATTCATCTTATTGACATTTTATAATATAATTGGTAAGATTCACAAACGTTTTTACATGTTTTTTGTTGTGGAAACATTTTTACAATACTTAAAACTAAATATTTCCAATTGTGTACATTATTGATGATAATATGGATTCAAGGTCACAACCCTTCTCAAATAGGAACATATCAAGCACATCAAATTTGTGATGGTGATTAAGAGGCATTTGTTTGACTTTCAAATAAACTCGGCGATGCATTTTTGTCTCCTATTTAGATTATGTGGAAAAAAAAAATATATATATATATATATATATATAATATAAAAATAAATTAATAATAATGTAGACATATCTTTATCATTGTGAACATGATGTAATATTAGCTAGGAGAAATGTGAAAAAACATGAATTTTAGTGACTATCTCATGATAAGTATGTGGAAAAAAATAAATATTTTCTGAGTTGTTCATTAAGAAATAATCAAACATATTATTTGTCAAAAGTTTAAATATAATTTATTATATCTTTTGTATTATTCAACTCATATTTATTATTAAAAAGAGTTAAATTTAAACCAATCTAATAGCAAATAAACAACCAAAATAGCAACAAATTGTTATATCTTTATTACTAGAAAAAAAAATTAACTTGCCTCTTTAAGGGAGAACTTCCAATAGAGGAAATCTCCAACTACAAGTAACTTTACATGAAGCATTATCATGTTACATTTATTTATCCTCATATTTAGAGAGAGAAATTTCTAATTTAAATTGGTAAGAGTTGCAATAAATATTAAATTTAAATTGTCTGAAAATCTCATAACTTTAGCAATAAATTAAATTTATAAAAATAAAAAATTTAAGTTATATTAAATCTAAATTATTTGTGTCGAGAGGCTCTCTCAGCATGGGAGAAATGTTGTCATGTAATGATTACGTTTTTAAAATAGTAAAATAATAATTTAAATTAACAAATAAAAAATAGTAAGAACAAACGAAATTAATGTCGTCCATAATTACAATATTTCAATTTACACTTTAATCTATATATAACTTTATAAAAGATATAAAGTAAAAAAACAAAAACAAAAATTAACAAAAAATAAAAAAAAAAACTTTTATTATGAAGAAGAAATGTAATGAGTAATAAAATATTTCAATGTCAACTACATATATATTATACCAACCTAAATCCATATCAGTGTATTATATCATCCTAATTTTACAATCATAGTTTCAACCATACTAAACTTTGTAATTTATAAAAATATCTTTGCAAAGTAAGTCATTTTGCATGCAATTTCATATATATAAGTTTGATATAAGTTCACCAATACATATTCTATAATAAATATTATTTCATAAAAATAATCATCATGATGATAACCGTCTAACAATCATAAACATCACCTAAGATAACATCTGAATTCACTACCATCATCTAATTATATACACCTCTAACACATACAAACGCCATTATCTAGCACACAAATCTAATAATATAATAGGGCATCATCATCGTGATCACATCTAACAAAACACAAACATTCTAATCTAACATCATTACCACACACATCCTCAAATTAATATAAATCTCATGTTAGATAATTGTGATATTCAGATACACATCTATCTGCAAGCACATTAAATAAACATATCTAACATGACCTAACAATCTACATGTCAACAACAACATATAAATTAAATACATAAGCATAACAAAAATAATGCACTATATATATATATATATATATATATAAGACAACGAATTACATCAAGTCAAATAAGTGCAATCAAATATCTGATAAAACAGACGTAGTGTCAAGCTGATATGTAGTAGAAGATGATCGATGGTCAACTATCATATGATCAACATCTGTCGAACTCAACTGAGGTGGAGAAGGGGGTGAATTATCTCCATGAGTAAAATATGATGGATGGTCAATTACGTATGCGTCCTAAACATCGTCTACAAAACTCTGAGGTGGAGGAAGAGGTGGCTGATGGTTTTCTCTATCATGAGAAACATGAGGCACATCCTACAACTCTGGCATCTCATCATCAGGCGACTGACAAGGAGGTGTATTACTAGAAGGAACATCGACACCTTGATGGCCATGATCCAATGGGGTGGTACTACCAGAAGCCTCATGATCACCACCCTCATCATCATGATCATGATCATCACCATGATCATCATCATCACCACCCTCATCTGATGTATCTGTCGTTCCATGATGTTGGCCTGCATCCCTCATCGTTGTCAGTACCCTACTAGCTTTGATGATATGTTGCATAAGAGACATCATCTCACGCAGACAGTCTTTGTACAAACCCACAAAAATATGATTCGCGGTGATATCTCGAGCCCTCGCAAGGTGGAATCCCATATCAAATAAAACTCTCACCGATCTGTCGTAGTAGTCCATCTCAACTCGCGGACCAGGCCTACAACCCTAGATACCCATGCCCCTTAGAGGATGTGCTTCACCCTCTTAAGTCTTTCTCATCTCCTCATTTCCTATGACATCTGGTGGGGGAGGAGGCATGTCCCCAATGAACTTTGTCGATATCTAAAAAATATATAGTACAGATAAATAATTAGACAATTTCATTAAAAAATTTAAATAATATGTTAGAATAAATTTTATTCTAATTCATTAAAACAAGAAATTGAAACTAGTTGATTATTTTAAAGAAAATACTAATATTACCTCCATCATCTGGAGGCTCAACTGTTGTGAATAATATGTTGGGAAACCCTCTCCAATCAATACTCGTGGATGGAAACACCAACATGACAAATGCATGGTCATCCTTACTGGCCAATAGCGCAAGTGCCTCGCGAGAAATTCTGGCTAGAAACTCTAGTAGGCCCCTCTTGTGCATCATCTGCCCCCACATGGGCATCCGAACCTTAGTGATTGTCCTAGGATGGCGACAAACTAATGTAAGCCTCGTCTATGGAAACCTCTCAAAAAATAAATAAAAAATTTCGAAAGTGAAGGGGAAGGTCTCCCTCCCATGTCTCAAGGCACGATATGTATCTAAAGCAATGCAAAACTGCCTCAAAAATATGGAAGACCATTTGATGCAACATGGCACCTTAATCAAATAATCAACATAATACAAAAGAGGGAAACTAATGCACTTCCCATCACTACTAGAGTGTGTAATGGTGGTGACTAATAATAAGAGGCACCTAACCTCCTTTGCAGAAAAATAAGAAATTTGTAAATCTCCACCACGGACCTCAAAAGTTGATGGATGGACCGCATGAGGCCCGACATATCTCAACTCTCAATTGCAACCCCATGGTGGTCATTAGGGAACTAGGGAAAATCCTCCCCTCTTCTAGATACACTAATGATAAATTATATATCCTCCTTACTGGGCCTATAAACACCCTAGGACCGACACAGAAAGGTTGCTCCTACACATTCCATCGGTAGATCAAATGCTCCAAAAAGACAGAGTGTGCCTTCAAGGATGTAGCCTCATAGTACTTAAGGAGGCCTAAATTCCTCAAGAGCGTTCGGGTTGTTTTAGTAATAGGGCGAGGGTATGAGTCCCTTTCCCTCTCTCTAGCCTGCCATATTCGGATCATATTGTATGGGTTCGCCTGCTCCTACTCCCTATGTTGACGTCTCTGCTACATGTAACATGATTGACATATAAAATACATCAGCCTCATACATAAAATACAATTTTTTTTATTAAATGAAACATGTATGTATAAATATGGAAACATAACTTTCAATTAAAAACAAAATTTCCAGTGTGTACTAAACACATTTATGCACTAGTTTTAGTGTGCATTCAACTAAAATCGCACCGCTATTAGTGTGCACATAAGTATGACGCACCATTGTTGGTTCACAATTTTAACTTTTGATAGCGGTGCAGAAAACTTGTGCATCGGTGCACACATATAACCTTTTCGCACTGGTACAAAATGTTCAAGTTATCGAATGCACAGACCTATGGCTATATTTTTAAATATTAAATTTGCAGTATATTTGGTAAATATAAACGCACCATGCATGATACACTGGCGTACAATCTATTGCATCAATCCCAGTGCGTTTTAGTTTACAAAACGCACCACAACAAGGGTGGTGTGTTATGTTCACGCACTGAATCGCGCTACACCTTGTCAATTTATAGGGTGCACCACTATCGGTGCGAGCCGAACATATTGAATGCGCCACGCAATGAAAAAAAAAAGGAAAAATAGTGGCAAATTTAGCCTAATTTATAATTCTAATCTACTAAATATTAATTTACAAAGAAACATACACATTACCTGGACATTTTATCGATAGGGAGGCATTGTGGACACATAATGGAGAAAAACAAATTTTAGGATGGTTTGAAAAAATTGAAAACTCAAACAATGAACACAGTACGAAAGGATGGTGAGCAAGAGAAGCACCAATGTCAGGGTGCTTGCATGTGGCAATAGTGGTACCAGTGCTTCAGATCTCTCCTACACTATAGACTGTAAAAATAAAAATTACGATCGTGAGGGTTTTTTTATTTAACCCTCCTCTGGCACGTTTTCCAAACGCACCAGTGTGGGATATATCTAAAAGCACTAGTTTTTTTAATTAAAAAATATCGTAGTGATTTTCTTGAGACGCCCCATGGTGTTTCGCTACAGGTACTGCACCGGCGCAGTGTTTTTACTATAGCACCACCATTTTTTTAGAATTTAAAAACTTCATAGCCGTGCTCTTTAGAAGATGGCTCGGGGTGTTTTATTAAGCATACCGCACCGAGGCTTCGTTGGAAAATAACACTGCATTTCTCTAAAATTTAAAATTGTAGTAGTGTTTCTTACTGGTATGCACCAAAACATTTTACTATGTGAAGGGCACTGGTGCTAGTGACTATTCAAGCACTGGTGCATTATGTTATGTAGCGCACCGTGTTTTTTTATTTTATAAAAAAAAAATTGACGGTGCACAATGTTATTTCTAGCATCGATGCTTGTATGGAAATTAAAGCATTGGTGCATTTGTATATTTTAAATGCCCAGTTCAAAAAACATCCACTAAAACATCTATCTGCCACCTCCGTTAGTGACCTCCGCTATAAATGGATGTTTGAGCTATTTTATAGGGGCTTCCATAAAAACCTCCACCAGAAGGTCTTTTCCTAGTAATGCCAACATTATTGACTTGGGTTAACTAGGCCATTTGATCCCTATCACCTACTAGGGAAAGATGCTCTTGTGTTGCATATCATCCTACACTAAAATAAAGAGAGTAGTTGCTAATATGATAACGGTAACATCTCATTATTTCACATTGTCTAGGTTTCCTAATGAGGTTTTGCACTCATGTGCTAGAGTTTGCAGTAACAGGAACCATAACTACTAAATGGCTATTCCCTCTTCTATTTGACCTTCTTAAATTCCATAATGCATTGTTATTTTAACTTTGGATTTTTAAAGTTCTTCACAACTTCTACCCTAAGGTGAACCAAAATCACACCCTGCAATGAGCGAGTCATTTTTCTTACATTTTATATACCATTGCAATGCACTTATTCGTATAAATTTCTATAATTCAACAAATGGTGCCACATTCATGGTTATTTTCACATTTTAAATTGTATCATAGAGGAACCAATGATACTTTGAATCCTCGACACCTTTTCCATAAAATAAAGGTAGTTACAAATATTATTCATTCGGCCAAATTGTTGTCATTCTCTAATGAATTTGTACCAATACAAATCATTTAGGTCCCAGTTAACATATTATGTTGTTTCTCCTAGATAGTGGTTATAAAACCATGTAACACTAAAGGCAACTTATGACTCCCTTGGGAGGTTACACTTGCATCGTTCATAGAAAATCTAGTGGGGTTACTTGAACTCATAATCAACCACACACTTACACTATACATAGCAATGATCATGTGGTCTTCACAAATTTCGAAGGGTGTAAGGATTAGAATGTAGGATGGACCAACTTCATTGTCATTTCAATGTGCTTTCTCAACAATATGGCAATATTTAGGGTTAGAGTTACCAAAATGGAATAAACTTAGAAGCATATTTAAACACCTTCTTCTTATTTCCACTTTTATGACTTATGTAGTAATGGTTGGGTTAGCAGGATTAACTATCATTTTTTCATCTATAATCCAAGTATTTATGTTCACATCATCATATAATCACGATGTAATTTCTTTAGAATAATTTCTTTCTACCTCTATGAACTCTTCATGTATTTGCAAAACCACTCATTCTTTATCTTTACTTCCAAGGATGACCAATGCTCCTTCAAGTACCTCTCTTATCCTTTGCAATATCTCACATTCTGACGCAGTTTAGGATGATCCCTTTTGTCCATAACTCTTTTACATGGTGTGAATCATTTCCATTTCTTCTCATCATTAGTTCTCTTCTATGTCTATATATTTTTATTGTCACTTATGTCATTCTCTCTCAAACTTGATTATCGTTACCATAATTATTCCTTTCAATAATTTAAAAAATTGGCTTCACCATTAGTTCATTCTACCATCCTCCCCAATGAAAGGCTTATTCTTCTATCTTACTAGGGATTGGTAACATACCCAGTTCCACCATTAGCATTTTTATCCACACCAATGTTTCCTCAATCTCTCTCCATGTGAACCTTTATGAAAAAATTCAAGCACCTTGGTCAAACACTAATGGCATTATACTAGGAACTCTCAAGGATTTTTCACTATATATATACAAGAAATAAAGTTTTTGAGTCAACTTATGGTCATACCATTATATATTTAACGGGTTCTAGGTGGTCCAACTCTGTGTCATGAATGTTAATGTTAATGCTTCTTTATAGGCCTTTCTAGCCATTCATGAAATTTAACCAAAAATTGACCTATAAATAATCATGCAAATGCTTAGACAATCATATATATTTAAATTTTGCAATACCCTATGTTGTGAAAGTGTTTTCTTGGTTGGAAAATTCAAAATATTTCCTTCAGTACAATCTTGAATCTCAACCTTCTTCTCTATCCACTACATTTATGTTACTCTACATTGGTTAAGGTCTTAGTAACATAACATGTTTTTGGATTTATGGTAAAATTGGGCTACACCAAAGGTGTCCAACATAGGCATGAGGTAGTCTAGTGCACCATCATATTCAATCTTCTAGGAGGAAGCAAGTCTCACCCAAGGTGAAAATGATAGTTACCATATGATTAAGGTGTAGAGCGTCAAACATTTAATGGGGGTATCATTACTTTACATATCCTTAATCATATTCAATTAACCTATTGTAACTAATGACATTCATATCATTCAAAACCACATACAAGTCATCCATATATAATAGGAGCATGAACACATAAGCATGACAAATCTCCATGGTATTTTTCAAAATGAATAATACAACATAACTACCATACGGGACTCATGATGGATTTTATGACTCTAAACTCACAACAAACCCCATGAAAAACATATTTAACCTCTCTTACAGCATTATAATTATCATATGTATCAATCATTTGATTGGTTATAAAAGATTCCAAAATATAATAAGGAATCTAAAGGCTATAACCACCTCATTCCAAATATTACAAAAGAGTATGTGGCTATAGATACATGCATAGAAGATTGGAGAAATTAGGTGTAAAGGTTGTATAAGATGACTTATTGGCCTTCATGTACTCATGCTTATATAAAATAATGTACTAAAGTTTTGTGGTCTCTTGGAACTTGTATATTTGTCTTCTACTAAACTCTACCTTTTGTTAACACTTAAATGAAATTGGCCCACAACATAGATGTAAAACCTGTCAAAAAAGTACCTACCTAGAGGAACAGTAGGTAAAGGGAAGTAGGTGTGTCCAAGAGATTGGATGGGTTCCTTGTTTATGAGAAACTACATATGGAAGTTGAGATAATCAAAATATTGATGTAAGTAAGAGCATGGTTAGATCATATCCCAATTATTCTGTAGATTGAGAAACAAGACTCAAAAATAGTATCTCCTTATATTTCAATCTTGAGTAGCTAAAATATGAGGAGTTTAAATGATTTTAAAGGAGGAATGGGTGGATTATCATGCTACTTAAAGAGAGTCAACAAGTTCTAAGTTTGTTGAATCCATGAAGTAGGTCAAAAACTAGTAATAGCACAGGCCTTAAAGAAATTCAAAGATACATATAAGGAGATCAAAGAAGTGAAACTCAAGTTATCATCAACATATGATTAAAATATAATTAGTGTATTCAATGAAGAAAAAAGGGAAAACTTCAATAAATTGGAAACTAAACATAGTTGATTGGACAAAAGGGAGGCTAACTAGTGAATTAAGAGCAAGGTATGTGGTTGGGAAAAGTTGATGAAAACATTAACTTTTTTTCATAACTATAAAAATCATAAAAAATGAGTAGACACTATATGAGAGATGAAAATATTAAATAGAAACAAGGAAAAAAGAATGAAATACATAGCATATATTGGAGTATCATATCTCCAAGCTATCTACACTAAATCAAAAAAATCCAATATACCTAAGATTTTGGAAATAGCATCCTTCTTCCCTAGATTTGAAATAGAGGAAAGGGACCAATTGTTAATGGAAAAGGTATCCAAAGAGGATGCAAAGGATGTGTTGTTTTATTTTAAAAGACACAAAATTCATAGGTTGGATGGTTGGCCAATTGAATTCTATTTAGGATTCTATAAGTTACTAGAAGAGAACCTCCTAAGACTAATAAATGGAGTAAGGAGTATAAGGAAAATACTAGGATCATTAAATGTTACATTCCTAGAATCAAGCCCTCAAAAGGATAAACCAATTTTTTTTTAAGCGTTCAAACCCATATCTTTATGTAATTGCGTATATAAAATTCTAGCTAAAATTCTAGGAATCATAACACAGAAGATTTTTCAAAGGCTATTTCACAAGAATAATTTGCATTTCTGAAAAGTTGATAGATACATGATATGACAAGGGAAGTAAAAAAAAGGCTTTCATACCATCAAGATAAATATCGCCACCAAAAATAGTGGTAAAAATAGATTTGTCTCAGTTGTTCAAGTTTAAGAGCCTCCACTGCAACTTCTAAACGTGCATGACCTAGCTTGGGTGAATGTGTTTCCCATTCGCCTTCCTGTGGCCTCCTACCACTTTAATGGAGTAGATGCATCCTCCAGAAGATGGAGATTCATCCACAGATCATCGACAGGAGCATAAAGAATCTAAAAATGCCTTTGCATCTCTAATATCTACCATTGGACCTCCAAAAACTAGGTCGTCAATAACCAAGTTCATGAAGAAACTTGATGATATTCCTGAGATATCCCTCCCTCCGGTTCTTCGTCGTTGTGCACCACTATCTCTAGCAAAACAAGGATTGGTTGGTTAGTTTACATGTCTATGGCCATCCCCCAAATATGTCCAGAAATGGGTCGAAAGAAACTCTTCTTCAATCACTGGGAAAATCTCCATAAGGTTTTGTGGAAGAGGGTATTATACCTTCCATTTTGAAACAAAGGAAGAGCATGATTTAATCTTCAGGAATGGCCCATACTTCATGGATATGTGAGGTTATACTTAAATAGATGGACCCTTGATTTTGATCCTGAAATGGATGTTCCCAACGCCGTGCCAGTCTGGGTTAGACTACCTCATCTTCCTCTTCACTGTTGGGGATGTTATCACTCCTCTGAATCTCCAAGATTGAGGAAGAGTCCAGCTGAGGTAACCACAGTCCAATATTTTGACTTGGTAGTCAACCCTACTAGGCCGGAGAGGGATCTCTCCAAATTATCACAACTAAGAGGGCTAGATAGATTAGGGTTCTAGGCTAGATATAGTAGCTTAGGGTTTGTTTGATTTGATTTGATTGGGGTGGTCATTGGATGAGTGAATTAGGTCAGAGAGTGAACTAGGTCAGGGAAAAAGACAATTAGAATTGCAGATATCTAATGGGGCAAGGTAGGCAAGTTACTTTAACACTTTGTAGTCTAGCGATGAAATGGTTTAAACTAATGAGATGCTAAAAAGAGCATGAAAATCATGAATTCTTTTTAAACTGAAGAAATTAAACAAATTATGACAATTTTCCCAAAACAGGACATACAAGAAGAATTATTCCTATCAGATCTTGAAAATCAAACATATTTAGAAGTGAAATGGATCATGGAATATAAAAAACATTCACATACATGTAACTAAAGAAGAAACAATATCAAAATATCATGCCACAGGAATCCAACCAAAATAGTTGCAACTCATCCAATATATTCCATGCCAAAGTCTGAAACACTAATACAATATCCAATGGAGTCCAACCTATAGAATGACTGAAATATTACATGATATAGGCCTCAAAACAAACTCATCCTATCCTCAGGGGTCAAATGCATGAGAGGAGGAGAAGTTACAACAAAAACTGAACTGATAGCTAGAGTGTAGGGTGGTCAAAGTAACTCATCCCTAACTTAAGTGAATTGATTCATTACAAGTCATGGAGTCCCTTTACCTAATGTACTTACCCTAGGTAACAGTAAAAACATAATAATTACATCAACCAAATCAATTACATCAGTAAAACATTGATTTCCCATAAGTTAAAAAAAAATTCGAGAGAAACAGTGAAAAATTGGGCCAAATGTCAAACACGCAGCGCCAGTGTCAAACACACAATGCCATCTTCAGACCCATGTTTACATGCCTTCCTAGCTTCCAAATTGAGTCCAGGATAGCTCATTGGAAAGCTTATCCAATATAATTTCGAAAACTACCCTTGGTTTTCAAAATGGGTTTGATTTGTCCCTTCAAAACTCCATTATCCCAAGGCTACTCAAACGCACAGCGCCTAGTCTAGAAATGAGGCAGAAACCTAAATTTTAGGTAGTTTTTTGTCTTTTTCACTTGCCAATTTGCATTCCAGGGTTGGAAACATGGTTTTCCTAGATGTCTTGGTCCTTATGAATCCAATGGTGGCTTCCATTACTCCAAAAAGTGCCTCAAAAAAGTGTGCATCACCTAAGACGTTGTGTGTTTGACCAAGGCGTTGATATGAAATTGCCTCAAAAAAGACAGGAAAGACAATATTACAAAAAATGAACCAAGAGTCTTCAAAATTGGTCAAGGAGCTGATTTTTGGTGTGGATAGGGAAGGAGTGAAGCCTCTACAAGTATATCAAGCTTCTTCTTTTCTTCTTGGTGAGTTAGGGCTTTAGTTCTTGCCCTAGCAGCCTTGAGCTTTGCCCTTGCTATTTGGTTTCTTTGGCAATAATAATTTGCCAGCTTTCTATGAATGTTAGTGTCCCTTTTGGCCTTGTATAGGAGCTTTTCAAGATGATTTTTCACCCTTTCAAGCCAATTCTCCTAGTTCTCATTGATCATTTTGGCAAATTGTTCATTTAGGGTGAGCTCATTAGCTAGTTCAACCTCTTTCTGTTTTTCTAGCTCCAATGCTCTTTTAGGCCTCTAGTCCTTGGCCTTATTCTTGGCACCTGTTCCTCCATATGGTCATTATATTCTCCATATGCTTGATCAAGTAAATCCTTAGCCTTTTTATCCTATCTCTTTACCTTGATGATTTGAATCTCCATGAGTTCATGTTTGGTCTCAAACTACTTGTTTTCCTACTCATAATATGAGATGATGTATTTTTCCCTCTACAAGTTCACCTGGAGCTCCCTGATGAGTGAATCCTTTTCATTGATGAAAATTCTTATGCTCTCACTGTCATCATGCTCACTTAGGTCAACTAAGTCAAAATCTTGCTCTGTCTCATGGAGGTCCTCCTCCTATTGCTAGATCTATGTCTCTGTCATCTTTTCCTTGTCCTTCTAGACCTACTTTGCTGATGAAGAAGGCAAGGCCTCTCACACAATATGTGGGGAAAACACTTGCCTATGTCCTCTCTGATAAGTATGTGTCAAAGTGATGAAATCAGCCCCTTTAGGCTTGATGACCACACCCTGTTCACTCTCTGATTTCATCTATGTTAGGTGAATGAATATGCCCATGGAATGGTGATGATGGAGGTGATGGTGAGACTGACTCATCAGATGAGGATGACTGATCTATGGGTTGAGATGGAGGAATGGGGGTGGAAGGATGAGTTGATGAAGGGATGCTTTGAACATTTTGAGTAGATGAATGAGTGAATATGGGATTAGCTATGGAGGTACTCCATGCAATGTTGAGTTCCTTAAGATGACAAAGGACTATGATTTTAATGAGGGAATGATGAAAGAGACTCTTCATTTGATCTTTATACTCCCTCTTTTGGGAAAAGGATTCCATCTTCTCAACACTCTGGAAAAGATGGTAGGGTATATTGAGCATTTTTACCCTAGTGAAATGTATTAAAAGTCGGATGTGATAAGAATGGAGCCTAGAAAATCTACCTTCACATGAAAAATAATTCATAATAATCTTCATCATTGGGGCATATCTGTCAAGGAGGTGTGAAAAAGGAAAATAGCCCCTTATTTCTTTTTGGTACCTTGGTTTCATGTAAGGCTCGTAATAATGTCTCTCTAAATCACCTTGTTTAAACCATTTCTCCCCAACATCTGGGATTCCGGTGGCAGCTGATATAATGGCAGTAGATAAATTAAAAGTGATACCTACCAGAGTGATCCAGATTTAAAGAGGAATGCAACAAATTACAGATATAACTACAAACACATAGATGCAATAGAAATAATACTTCATTTCATTAATGTAAAATACTGAAATATGATTACAAACAGAAATGGAAATAAACCGGCTAGGGTGATGGTAGCTTATCTCTGAGAAGAGATATGGCAGCTACATGCCTCTAAGCTGTGTTACAATGAGGCTTAAATGCCTATTTATTGTTGAGAAACAATGGAAAACCTTAAACATCCAAAAACCTAACCCTAGGAGATGAAACGCCAAACTATGGACCTCATTTTGGGTAAATTGGTACATCAACTTCCCGGGGTCATAACTTTGGCATATGATCTCCATTTGACACGCACAATAGCTCGTTAGAAATATCTGTTTGAGGAATACAACTTTGGGAAGAGAATTCCAGGTTTCCCAAAAAATGTCGTTTAGAGCCTCAAAACGGCTCCAGGAGTTCAGGACCCGAAAAACTGCTAAAAATAGTAAATTATGCTACATTTAAGGAAACTGAAAAACTGAAAGAGACAGTTGTGGGGATCCAAGTGACATAGGTGGGTGGCCACCAACATCCACCTGGATCATTCCTTCCCCCTTAGGAAGCAATGGTCCCCATTGCGTGGAGTTCCTCCATGAGATGAGGAAACTTCTGTTGAACTTAGTCGCTGGGGAGCTATTCCACAACCTATGATGTGTCCAGTAATGGTGGAAAGCTTGGTTGAGGGCGGTCCACATTGAACACTCAGTGCAAAGGAAAGAAATGGGGGAATTTTGTGCTCCAAAGCATTGTTTCCCACAGCCTTGGTACTGGTGTAAGGACCATATCAAAGTGGTCTGAGCTTCTGATGGGCTCTTGTAAGGCGTTCTTTCTGCAGATGCAACCGGACTTTGTCACCCACTTGAAACTTGTGTGGTATCTTATGTTGATCATGTCACTACTTGTATTTGGCATTTTCCAAAATGGAGTGGCGATAGATCGGCCCGTTGGGTAAAGGTGCTCTGGAAGTCAGATCAGATGAATGCTTGACCTGACAGTGCAACGATACCCCTATGGGTGAGAAGAAGATGTCCCTGTCTTCTTCCATGATCGTATCCACCTACTTCTGCTGCGTGGAGGAACCCTTCCCGGGGGCAATGGATGTGGCTATGATCTTCCCCTTACTTTGATATCGAACTAGACAGAAAAAAATTTCCTAGTCTGGGAGATGATCTTACTACCTTTCTTATTAAAGATCAAAGAAGTGGTGGTAGGTGGGGCTACCTCTGGTATCCTGTATAATCTATTACACAAAGAAATAATAACAGCACGAGGCCTTGACTCATACACAGCATGTCGCCTCCATAAGTATGGTTGGCCTAATAGTACATCACAAACATCAAGAGGTGCAATATCACACAATACCTCATCTTTGAAGGGCTTGATGTTGTAGGGAAGCTAGCACTGTTGGCGGACTCAGAGATCTCATCCTTGGTGAAGCCACCTGATACTGTATGGCTGTGGGTGTGGTGTAGTTGGTAGGCCTAACCGCTTCATTAACTTTGCTAAAATGAGGTTCTTTTAGCTGCCATTGTTAACAATCAATTGTAGCGGCGAACCCTTCACCCACATCTGTGAGTGGAAAAGATGCTCTCCCTCCTCTAGATATTTAGGCTCATTCTTCTGGATCTTGGCGATGGCAACAATGGCGCTAGGCTCCGCGTCAATAATCTTCTTTCCTTTTCCATTCTCCTTGTCAAGTTCTGACTCAGGGTTGGAACATGCATCTAATTCTAAAGCCTTCAATTCGGCCACCAACGACTGCTTGGTCCGAAACTCACTTGTGTTGTGAGTGGGGCTCTTATGGAACTCACACCACTTTCCTGTGTCCTTCTTCGACTTTGTGGTGTTGTTCTTTTCTTGTGGCTTCAACGGGTTGTCTTGGGTTGCCCCGTCTTGGCTTTGTCCTTGGTTCTGCGATTTGGGGAATCTTTTCCCTTGCTTCAGGTTCGTAGATCTAAAGTCTCGCTTCTTCTGTTTAAACTCTTGCTCAATCTTGAAAGCGTATCGGTACGCCGTGTCGAGCAATGATATTTTCAGGAACTCCATCTCATCTTGGATATACTTGTGTAGGCAACCATGGTATTTGAGTACCAAATGCAGCTCATAATCCTTGACACCCAGCTTTGTGCGAAGGATATGAAAAATATTTATGAATTTTGGCACATCTTGGACCCTTCCTTGCTGCAGCGTGGTCCACTTTATGTATTTGTCCTCATAGCTTTTGACAAGGTAATATTGCTCTTTGATGGCATCCAAGAATGAATTCCAAGTGGGAGCGGCTGAAAACAGTGAGTTCGTACTTTCATCCTTATGCTCGCAATAGGTTTCGCACTAGTCCTTAACGTGGGGGGTGGCTTTGAGAAGAGCGAAAGTGATATTTTGCTGGCTGGTAAAATCATGAATTGAAAAATACCCTTCTAGCATATTTAACCATTTATTGACGGCATCTACGTCTATTTGACTCTCGAATATGGAGATTTTCAAATTAACTTGTACCTTAAAGGGTGTGGTGTTTCCAAAGTAGCTGTTGGAAGTTTATGTGTCGCCTCTGGTGAGCCGCTAAAGGATCTGGAAAACGTTTTCCATCATCGCGTTCCTTTGTCGTTCGAGGGCTTCTTTGAGCAAGATTTTGATAGGATCTCCTGCCCCCTCATCTTTCTTTTCATTCATCATGGGAGGTCGTCAGGATTTGTGATGCTGGTCTTGCAAAGGCTCGACCAGTTCAAGCCCTAACTCCCTATATCCCAACCTTGTTGGGGACATGTAAAGAAAAACAGAGAAAAAGCAGACCGCTCTAATACCATTGATCTGGATTTAAACAAGAACACAACAAATTATAGATATAACCACAAATACAGAGATGCAGCAGAAATAATACTTCACTTCATTAATGTAAAATAATGAAATATGCTTACAAACATAAATGGAAATAAACCAGCTAGGGTGATGGTAAAGCTTACCTCTGAGAAGAGATGTGGTGGCTACATGCCTCTGAATTGTGTTACAATGAGGCTTGAAGGCCTATTTATTGTTGAGAAACAATGGAAAACCATAAACATCCAAAAACCTCACCCTAGGAGATGAAATGCCAAACTATGGGCCCCGTTTCGGGTAAATTGGTACATCAACTTCGTGGGGTTGTAACTTTGGCAAATCATCTCCGTTTGACGTGCACAATAGCTCGTTAGAAAGATCTATCCAAGGACTACAACTTTTGGAAGAGAAACATTGGTCCATGGAAACACCACCCTGTCTTGTACTCCTAATCATGGTTCTCCATTCATATCATCCAACAAGAAAGAATTTTGTCCTCGGAAAGCTGAAATCTGATAAGGGCCTTTCCATAAGTTTTAAAATTTACTATTCTTACCCTTGTCTTCATTTCTGGCATCCCAACAAAGCACCACATCTCCAATTTTCAAGTCATATTCCTTTGTTTTTCGTTCATATATTCTCTTTATCCTCTCATGAAGCTCAGAGGTGTTCTGAAATACCTCATCACGTGTCCGTTGTAGGTGAATCATTTGATTGATTTGGCGCTAAATATCATTCTTTTCACTTCCCGCTTCTTGTAACAATTTCATGACCAGTACTGCTAATGATGAAGGAAAATAATATCTACTCCATACACTATCTAAAAAGTATAAAGACTAAAAGATTTCTTACTACTCACCTGATCTGCCCATAATGCATTGATTAGATTTTTGTGCCAATTCTTTTTGTTGGCCTCCAAAATTTCTTGATGATGTTGATTAAGGATTTATAGGAGGACTCCACTCAAACATTTCCTTGCGGATAGTATGTTGTAGAATGTCCCAACTTAATGTTGTATTTGTCTCAAAACTCAGTCATATTTTTAGACTTGAATGTTGTTGTGTTGTCTGTGATAATCTTATTAGGACAACCAAAACGGGACAAGATATTAGTTTCTAAAAACTAAATGATAATTGAATCTGTTGCTTGCCTGGTTGGGATCACTACGATCCACTTAATAATGTAGTTTGTAGCTTTCAATATCCACTTGTGTTGTGTGGATGACGATGGATTGATCTCACCTATGAAATCTAGGCCCCACTGCTGAAAATGTGCATTAACTGATATAGGTTGTAGAGGCAAAGGAAGAAGCTTTATTTTACCTTTGAAAACTTGACACTCGTGACAACTCATCACTACCTTGTAGATATCTGCAAAAATTTTAGGCCAATAGTAACTCACTCTCAATACTTTGTTGGTTGCGGTCTTCCAGTACAAGTGGCCCCCAAAATCTCCTTTGGGGAAGTCATTTATTACTTCTTTGGACTCATCTTCGGTCAAACAGTTCAGCAACACACCTCCAGGATCTTTCCAATAAAGTGCGCTATCCATGATGCAATATTTGGAAGCCTTCAACTTCAATGACTTGCTCTTAGACTTAGACATGCCTGGAGGGGGATTTAGATGTTGAAGCACATAAATAATATCAGAATATCGTGGGGATGATAGAAAGATTTCATATACCTAAATGAGATCCACTTCTTCTTGATTGTTAGACAATGCAGCTACAAGGTTGATATCTAGAGCAGGAAGGTTTGACTCAGCCATGAGTTTGGCTAATCCCTGACCCTTGATTAGCTTGGTAGGCTTGATCTCAAGATCATATTCTAATAATGTTGATATCCATCTACCTCTTCTACCTTCTGAGTCATTCTGCATAAGAAATTCTTTTACTGCTACATTAGGCACATAAGCAAGAGTATGTAAAAGTAAAATGTAAAATCTGAAATCTTTGATCTCCTTTACCAAAGCCAAGGCATGTTTCTCAATGATGTATTACTTAAGGGCTACATCCCTGATGTTGCGACTGAAAAATGCTATTGGCAGCTCGGTTTTATCCCTTCTTTGCATTAGTGATGTTGCCATTGTATGCTTAGAAGTAAATGAAAATATAATAAAATCATCGGAGTAACCAGGACTAATTAAAATAGGAGCAGTGGTTAAGGCAAGCTTTACTGCATGAAAGGACTTGCAGGCTTCTTCAGACCACTTCACCTCATTATCCTTTTTCAACATATTGGTCATTTCTCTAAGATGTTCAACCAAATTAGGAATAAATCTGCGTAAGAAATTCATCTTACCATTGAATGCTTGGATTTATTTCTTGCTGCGAGGGAAGTCAATTTTCTGAATGGCTTCTACTCGTGAAGGGTCAATCTAGATATCGTCCTTCGAAATGATGTGACCGAGAAGTTTGCCTTCGTCCATAGAAAACAGACTTTTCTTTGGATTGAGAGAGATCTTGAACTTTCTACATTTCTGAAAATTGACTTTTAAATGATGCAAATGTTCATCTAAATGTGAAAATATGGTTACATCATGTAAGTATACAACTAAGAAAACATATTTTTCATTTGAAAAGTATATGTCCATGGCATGCTGAAAAGTGGCCCCTACATTTTTAATACCAAATGGAATTTTTGCATATTTGAATGTGCCCAAAGGTGTGGTGAATGTTGTCTTGTCCTGATCATCTTCATGCACTAAAACTTGATTGTAACCAGAGTAGCCATCCAAGAGTGACAGTCGGGAAGCGCCCACAACTCTTTGAAGGATATGGTCCATTTTTGGATGTGGGTAATTATCTTTCAGAGATAATTTGTACAAGTTTCTGAAGTCTATGCAGAGTCTTATTTCCCCTGTCTTCTTTCTTACCAAAACTAGATTTGGTATCCAATAGGAAAATCTGATAGGAACAATGATGCCTGTTGGGTGTGGAGCCTAATTATCTTCTTTATTCAGAGGTATCATTACATTGGACCCCATTTCGTAATGTGGTGGCAACATCGCCCGTAATATTTTCACTGCAAGGGGGGTTCATGGGGAGCGGTTGCGATCTTTTGGAGCCCCCCCCAGTGGGGGATCGGGGGTAGTGCCCCCGAAGCTAAAAATAGATGTAAAATTGCCTTGTAAAATGTTGTAATTTTGTATTCAATCTAGATCGTTCATTAGGCGGAGATCTAATGATAGAAGTTATGTTTAATTTAGGGTTTTTTCGCCTATAAGGCAAACCCTCACTATATGTTATGAAACCATCTCACAAAAATATAGAAAATATAGATAAACTCCTTCAAAATAATCCTCTTCGAGGGGGCAACCTCCTTTACATTACAAAAATGAACAATTCTTGGATGATACAAATGATAATACCTCCTTCCTATATATAAGAGTCTAAGGGGTCATAATGTAATCAGAGACGACATAACAATAATAATGTAAGGGCACAATAATAACAATAGTGGGCTTCTATGGGGCATAATAATAACAATATGGGGACTACATGGGCACAACAATATAATAAGGGGGTTGCACTAATAATGATAAGGGGTTACACTAGTAGTATAGGGACCTAACATGCCCTTCTCCTTCAAAAAGTGTTGTCCTCAACGCTTGAGTAGTTCTGGATGCTTCTATATAAAATTCTCATCCTCCCATCTGGAATCTTCAGTGGGTAAGTTCTTCCACTTGATGAGATACTCTGATATTGATCGATTTCATAGTTGTCGAGTTCTTGTTTTTGTGACTACTTCAGGTTCCAATATGATTTTTCCTTCCTCGTCAAGTTCCGACAATATTGTTTGAATTGGGAGATTGTCACTTATAAACTTCTTTAAGCATGAAACATGGAAAACTAGGGGCACTCGGGAAGATGCAGGAAACTCCAATTTGTATGCCATAGTACCAATCTTTTGTAGTGCCTTGTAAAGACCATAGTACTTTGGTGATAATTTATTATCCTTCTTAGCTTGCTTGAAGAATATTTGTTTGTATGGTTGTATTTGTAAAAATACCCAGTCACCTATATCAAAACTTCTTTCGCTATGATGTTGATTTTCCTGTTGTTTCATTCAATTATGTGCCAAAGTGAGGTTATCCTTTAAGAGTTGGAGAACTTTTTTTGGTTGAGTGTCTACCTTAACACCTTCATGAGATACAATATGACCCAAGTATTCCACCTCTTGTACTCCAAAGAAACATTTGGAGGTATTTGCATATAATTGTTTCTCATCCAATAGTCTAAGCACTCTATCAACATGTTGAACATGATCCTTCCAACACTCGTTGTAGATTAGTATATCATCAAAAAATACTAACACAAATTTTCTAAGGAAGGGTTTGAAAATGGAATTCATCAAACCTTAGAATGTAGAAGGTGCATTGGTAAGGCCAAAGGCATGACCAAAAATTCATAATGACCCTCATGAGTTCTAAATGTTGTTTTTGGAATGTCTTCAGTCTTCATTATGATTTGATGATATCCTGCATGAAGGTCGAACTTGCTGAGGAAAATTTCTCCATGAAATTCATCCAATAATCCATCAATGAGAGGAATGGGAAATTTATCTTTAATAGTGAGCTTGTTGAGCTCTTTATAATCTAGACACCTGCGTCATGATCCATCCTTCTTGTGCACCAATACTATTGGAGTAGATAAAGAACTTTGACTAGGTTGAATTATACCAACCTCTAGCATTTCTGCAACCATACATTCAATTTCACTCTTTTGTGCAAAGGGATATATGTAAGGCCTAATGTTTGGAGGAACACTTCCTGGAAAATGAATAGCGTGATCATGATCACAAATAGGTGGGAGGCATTTGGGAGTCTCAAATACCTTGGAATGATTGTCCAAGACTTTTTGCAGATCTGGAGAAATAGATGATTTCGACGTGGGAAGCTCTAGCGAACATAATTATGAAATTACACCTCTTTGTTCTTTCTTTAGAAGCTTTGTCATTCCATTAGAGATGATTATCTTTCCCGATTTCCCTGTGATACCCCTTAATTCAACTTCCTTTGCTTCCAAAGAAAATTTCATGAAAATTTCTTGAAAAGTAAAAGCTATTGTACCCAAGGATTGTAGCCATTGGACTCCTAGTACAACACCAGCACCACCCATTGGAATGGAAAGCATTGGGCCATTCAATACATATTCTCCCATGGATAGCTTGATATTATGGCACTTTCCAGAGCAATTTATGGTTCCTTCATTGGAAACCATGACTTGACACTCTGATGTTGGATATAGGAAGAAATTCAATTCCTTGGCTATCTTACAATGAATAAAATTTTGGGTACTGCCCGAATCAATCAACACTATTACCATTTTCTTGTTGATATGTCCTTCTATCTTGATATTTTGAGGAGTGGTAATTCTATCGAATGCATTACAAGATATTTTCAGATTAATTTCTTGATGCTTGATGTGATCTTTCACTTCTTGAACCTCTATCTTCTTGATATGTCCTTCTATCTTGAGAGTTTGAGGAGTGGTAATTCTTGTCAATGATTTACAAGATATGGTCAGATTCATTTCTTCTTTCTCTGAGGTTGGCTCCTGGTGTATATCCTCTTCTTTTGGCATGTCTGGATCCTTTTCTTCCTCCTCTTCACAATCAATGTAAAATAATTTCTTCTCAATACACTTATGACATTTAATATATTTGTTATCACAATTGTAACAAATCCCTTTTGCTCTTTTTTCTTCCAATCGTTTTGGTGTCAACCTTGTAGGTTGTAGAAGGCTAGGAGAAACAAAGCTTCCATTTTTATAGTTGTGAGGGGTAGACATCCTTGTTGCCATACTTTTTGTTTCAACTTTTCTTTCCAACCTGAATGCCTTCTCCAATGAATCAGGTTCCCAAAGACGAACCTCATGTTGAATGTTATCCTTTAAAGTCCCTTTGGAGACATCAATCCTCTACTTCTCTGTAATATCATTTTCTCTTATATTCAATTTTTGAATGTCCTCAATGTTCTCTTCCATTAACCACTTTTGTTTGAGATTTATCAATTGGCTAAAGAAGGTGTTGCTTGTTGTATCCTCATAATGTGCTATCATTTCCACCGTGAAAATTAACCATGTAACAAGTGGTTTACAAGAACAAAGCCCTTTATACCATAAAAATTGATCTGGTTCTAAATATGAAGATGCAATACGTACCTTTTGTACCAGTTGCACCTCATGTAGATCAAAATATTGCTCCATCTGTAGCATCCAATTTACCAGATCCTTGCCATCAAACTTCCTCATATCGCCTTTTCTTGATTTTAGGAGCTTGATCTTGAAACGAATGTAACTCTGTAATTTTAGATCTCCACATTCTAAAATTTCCTCCTGTAATATACTTTTGCATCCTCTTTCTAACCCTGCGAGTCTGATCAAGATTGGGTTCTACAAGGAAGAGTTATGTCAAATCCCCCACGATGACCTGATTATAAAATAATTCAGTAGATCGGACTTGTACGAAGTGCCACGTGTCACTGTTTCAACCTTAGAACCTGAAACCAATATACAGAAAACTACATTTCATTTTCTTTCTGTAACTTCTTACGAATTTTCAATCTAATGCTCAAAGAGAAAGTTATGATGATTTTCCCAAGGTCACATGTTTGGGATGTAATTTGGGGGCTTGCAGAAACCCTAAATGTCTTGGACCGTATCTCTGAAAATATAGTGAAGAAAAATCTGAAATTTGGGCCCAAGCTTCACCAAGATTTCAGCTCAAATGGGTTTTACTTTTAGAGTATGAACCTTCGTAGAAAAAAATTATAGTGAAAATTCCATGATGACCTGTTTGAGATGAAATTCTAGAGTTTGCAAAAACTCTAACTTCCTCAGATCATATCTCTGCCAATATAGCAAGACAAGATCTGAAATTTAGATCTGAGGTTCATACCGATTTCTTCTCAAATGGGTTTTTGTTTTAGGTTCTGAAACTTTGTAGCAAAATAGTTATTGCAAAAAATCCATGATAACCTGTTCGGAGTAGTGAAACCCTAGAATCCAAAACTCTGATACCAAATGTTATGAAACCAACTCACAAAAAGATAGAAAAGATAGATAAATGCCTTCAAAATAAGCCTCTTCAAGGGGGCAAACTCCTTTACATTACACAAATGAACAATTCTTGGATGATACAAATGACAATACCTCATTTCTATATATAGGAGTCTAAGGGGTCATAATGTAATCAGAGACGACATAACAATAATAATGTAAGGGCACAATAATAACAATAGTGGGCTTCATTTGGGCATAATAATAACAATATGGGAACTACATGGGCACAACAATATAATAAGGGGGTTTCACAAATAACAATAATGGGTTACACTAGTAGTATAGGGACCTAACACTATATGTGAGGGAATTGAATTGCGTCTATGTATATATGTATTCTAAGTGAGAAAGAGAGAGGAGAATGAGTGAGAGAGAAGAGGGAATTACAGTGAATCTGTTGTAGGTTGTATCTCTTCAATTCGCTGGATAATATAAAAGGAATGACTAGTTGTTTCTCTGTGGACGTAGCCCAAATTGGGTGAACCACATATATCTGTGTCTCTCTTATTTTATGTGTTTTATGTGTTTATATTCCTGCAATATATTTTATGTGTTCCATTGCTCTCTAATATATAGTTTTCTAATAATGTTCGCCTTGTAAAGTATGTTAACTTCTTTCTCTATGGATGGCAGCAGTCTTGGGTTAATCCTTCTTAGCTTTTGCCTGAAGGGATTTTGATCGGGCTTGATTGGGATGGTGTGCTGAATTATTTTCTTATCATACTCCTTCCAATATGCATAATCTAAAGAAAAAACATCAAAAAATTCAGACATTAATGAATGCATTTCTCTTTTACCTCGGGAGATAATGAATTGGATAGCTTGATCAGTTTTGGTTTGTCTGTTGTTCTGGTGTTCACATATTCAACACCTTTCTCTGTAGGAACCAATGTAGGCTTCCATGCTACATCATCCTGATCAAACAAGTCTTCCAAAGGTATAAGACCTTTCAGAATATTGTTATCCTTCAGTTGTAGTATATCAACTTGAGCTGCCTCGATGACTTGATCATCTTTGTCATAAACTTCATCCATAGAACAGTTTTCAAACTCTCCTTCACTCTGAAGAAAGTTATTCACCTGTTTTTCATCCCATAATACTTGCCAATATCGAAATTTGTTAGGAACAGAGGGCCGATGCTTCACATGAATCTCAAACTTCTTGTTTAAAAAAATTGGGATTTTGAAATTGCTTGCAGTTGTAGCTAATGAATCTGCCATAAGATTCTGACTCCTTGGTACAACTGAAAGTGTATATTTAGGAAACATCCTAAGAATATCTAAAACACATTTCTATATTATTTCATTTGCGGATGGTGAGCTTGATATTCACCTTTAACTTTCTTGATCACAAGTTCTGAATCACCAAACACCAAAAATTTCCGTGCACCTAACCTTTTCAAGATCTTTAAACCTGTGATCAGCACTTCATACTCTGCCTCACTGTTAGTGTAATCAAAAGCTAACTTTTATGAGCATAATCTAACATTCTGAGGGAGCTCACCTTGTTGATGATTTGGACTTCAAATCCAAATGCCAATACCTGCTCCATCTTTCCCAAGATCACCATCAAAGTCCATGGTCCAAAGGCCATGTTCCTCTTCCAAGGGTTGTACCTCTTGTTTCTGTTTTGGGTCAATTTTTTGAACTTTCTCTTCAAACTATTCTGAATTTTCCATTACCTTCTCTGATGGTTGTTCTGAGCCATTCTCTACCTTGTCTAATGGTTGTTCTGATGAACTTGGCAACCTTTATTTTTCTTGATTTAAAATTGTCCTTATACAATTGAAAATCTCTAGTACATCTTTAATTTCCACAAGCTGACGATCTACATCATTCAGTCCACTATCATTATATAAAATAAATGAATTTAAATTTGTATGTACAACATTTATGGGATGATTATTGGGCTTCTCCTTGCTAGTTATCAGGAATTTCATTTGGTTTCTTGATACAACTTCTTCAATTGCCCGAAAATCGGGATGGTGGCATAGGCGAAGTCTAACTGCAATGCCCCTCTAAGTTTCGCTCAACAGGATCTTGACAATAACATCCCAAACCATGGTGGTATGTTAGCTACCACCACATCCATTAAAACATTCATTGTTGGGATTTGGTCAAGGGATACTACAAAATATTTTATTAGACCAAGATAATGGACCTTACCAGAATCAAAACAGTACAAGTCATGGTACTCACGATTCATATCTAGACCCAACCTTTCCATGATGGATTTTGGCATTAGATTATGGGAGGCTTCAGATTCAAGCATGGAGTTATGAAGAATGTACTGATGGATTCTTAAACTCAGGCTAAATGGAGGAACATCACTATCTCCTCACCGACCATCTATTGTTGGACCAAAACTTACTTTAGGCAGGTCATATTCAATAGTAACCATGTCAGACATAGGATCAACTTTCAGCATTTTAACTATATCAAAATTGTAATGGCTATTTTTGACAAGTTCAGTAAGAGGGATTGACACTTTCAACTTTGAAATTTCAATTTCTAGATTGAATGAGCTGGATTTGTCTACCTCTTTTTGGATGATGTCTCCTTTCTTGGGCAGATCTCTTGGTGTCTGATCCTTCTTCTGACTATCATGGTCTTTGTTTGGATTGCTTGTAGATGATTGATTTACTTTGCTTTGATTAGTTGTTGCCAGTTCTTTACCTTTTCTTTGATTTCCTTGAGGATTTATTTTTGGTTGAGTATCCTTCTGCTATGATTTCCTTTTCTGAGTGGGAGTGATTGGGACATCTCTCTTTCTCAAGGAATACTGCTTTTGCTAAGGGCTTAGTGCATTTAAGTATCCTCTTTGATAATCATTGGATTGAGTTTCTAATGCATTGTAATTTTCCATTATGTAGTCTTCATACTTAGGATCTTCCATCTCCTCGACATACTTCTCATTTTCAGTCAAGAAAATGGGATGGTAATCTTCCCTAAAGAAGTGATTTTCCTCGACAATCAGGTCTATTTCATCATCAAACTCTCCTTGAGCATAGTTCTGTTGCAAGGGTGTTTTAATTGGTTGTTGAGATGTCGATGCTTCATAAGCTTTTTGCTCTCTCTGTTTTATCTTGTACTGAGGTTGTTGCTGGTTTTTGAAGTTCAGATTTCTAACTTGTGGCTCCTGAGGTCTATCTAAATTTATCATCCGATCGGCCATTCTCTCCATGGTTCTAATCAGTGCATCTAGTTTAAGATTGGTGGAAGAAGAGGGTTCTTCTTTTATGGTTACTTTATTTTCCATTTTCTCATGTTTCAACTGAGACTTTTTAATCATCAAGTTTGCTTCCACACTTACTGAATTATTTCTCATTTCTTCCAGAGTTGTAGGATCTCTTTCCCTTAGTTGATAAGCCATCTCCAAATCAAAAGCATATGGGTAATGTTTGTTAAGTTATGGTATGTTATATGCTTATAACAGTTTACTTCTTTTTCTTATTATATTCCATAGATTAGCAATCACATGTACATAAAGTAAAGTGCAGATAGAACATTAAACAATTGACAGAAAACAAGCCAAGACAAGAGACACAAGATGTGGCGGCTAGCCAGGGACAAACCCCACAATGTGTGGGGAAACCCTTTGATCAAATATTCTTTTATCTTCAATAATTCAACAGAGAGAAATAGTACAATAAATTTGATTCATATCAGCAATAGCAAACCCTAGATCAGCAACATCAGCATTAGCGGCTTCATTATCAAACTAGGGCAGACGATATCTCACAAACCGACCGTCGGATCAGCTTGATTCCACCATCAAAATTTTTGGCTTCCGGAGGAGGTTCAGATGAACCTATAGCACAGTTCAGATGAGAAGATCTTCTAGGCCACGCAGGTCAATCTTTACTTCTGCAGTTGCAGCTTCAGTTTCATCAGTTTCCGGCTTCAAACTAGGGCAGTCGATATCTTGCAAACCATTCATCGGATTGACTTAATTCCACCACCAAAAGTTGTGGCTTTTAGAGGATATCTAGATGGACCTATAGCGTAGTTCTAAAGAGGAGATATGATGGTCAACACTGGTCAAACTTTGGATCTGCAGTTGCAGCTTCAGGTTCAACAGTGTCCGGCTTCACATGTGTGAGAGAGAGACCCTTTTCTACGCAGTAGAGAAGAGACTCATTTCTGCGTAGTAGAGAGAGAGAGATGTGATGAGATGAGTAAGTCCAAATGAGGAAAAGTCCTCTTATATTTATACACAACGTTGGTGTTTGAATAGATGCGACTGTTGGGCTTCTGAGCCTACATGAGTTGTAGGTCGTCTTGATAATAATTCCATAATCAAAATAAATTCATATCTCTATGAATACTTATCGGAATCAGATGATCTTTATATCAATCCTAAACCTCTCGACGAGGGGAATCTAATAAAAATACTATCAGCCATGAGTAAGATGACACATATGAAGTTTTGCCCTAGTTGCCAATTTTAGCACTCCCTCTCAACTAGGGAGAACTTCATCTGTAATATGTCTATCGGTCGTTACCATTCATCCATCAAATGCATTGCATTGTACAACCTATCCCCTGCCCTGCTCTGCTCTATTCTGCCTTTTCTGCTTTGTCTTGTTCTGCCCTGTACTGATCTGTATTGTTTTTCTTTGTTCTGCTCTCCTCCTGCATTGTTCTGTTCTGCTTTGCTTTTGTCTGAATTATGAAGAAGAAGAAATGATTGAGGATGTATCATACTGACTCAAAGTCAGTCTCAGAGTATGTACCACTGGTCCCAAACCAGTCTCTACCAACCCGAAGTCAGCGTCATAGTGAGTACAACTCCACTGGTCCTAGACCAGTATCATCATCCACTGACTCAAAGTTAGTCTCAAAGTGCATACCACTGGTCCCAGACCAGTCTCAGACGACCTGAAGTCAGCTTCATAGTAAGTACCACTCCTACCACTGGTCCTAGACTAGTGTCACAGTCTCAGAGAGTGTACCACTGGTCCCAGACCAGTCTCAACCGACCCGAAGTCAGCGTCATAGTATGTACCACTCTCATTGGTCCTAAACTAGTACTGCACTGACACGAAGTTAGTCTCAGAGTATGTACCACTGGTCCCAGACCAGTCTCAATCGACCGGAAGTTAATGTCATAGTATGGTACAACTCCTACCACTGGTCCCAGACCAGTATCATTGATCCTAGATCAATGGAGGTCATCCTAGCGTAGGGAGTATGGTAGATACAACGATGTGTCCATTGGTACTACTATGGTCCCTAACTTCATTTCCCTGCTCATTGATCAGATGAGAGGTACTTCCCATGAGTCCCAGACTACATGGGTAGGATGCCTCGATAGGAGAACTAATCAATCCTGTCTTCATAGGAGAATACATCAATCCTGCTACAATCGTCATGGAGAACATATCAATCCAGGCCGCCATGGAGAACACATCAATCTAGGCCTCACAGGAGAACACATCAATCCTACTACAATGTCGCCACGGGGTGTACCTGTATACCACCAGGGGATAGTGAATCATCATGTGGTCATATGCTGCTCCAAGAAGCACCCCACACCCCCTGGAGCTCCCAGAGCTCAATGCATCATACATGAACCTCATCAGAGGGTCTTTGAACAACTCCAAGTTGTTCTTGGAAAGTCAGAAATTTTACTTTCCCAAGGGGTTTTGTCAGAATGTCGGCGACCTGTTCATCTGTACCGATATGTTGGAGCCTTATAGCTCCCCTGTGCACCATATCTTGAATATAATGGTATCTGAAATCGATATGCTTGGAGCGATCATGAAATATGGGATTCTCTGACAAATGAATCCCACTCTGGTTGTCACAAAGGATCACAGTGGTATCCAATGTAAATCCAAACAGCTCACTGAAGAGCTTTCACAACCAAACTGCCTCACAGGAAGCCATGCTGGCAGCAATATACTCTGCTTCGACAGTGCTCAAAGCCACTGACTTCTGCTTCCTGCTCATCTAGGATATCGAAGCAGATCCCAAGGAGAAACAACACCCGCAAGTGCTCTTACGATCCTCCACATTGCCTGCCCAGTTAGCATATGTGTATCCAAATAGTCTCACATCTTCGGTAGTGTATCTTAACCCATAAGTGATAGTGCCATGAAGATATCTCAGCAGATTCTTGGCACCAATCCAATGTATGTGGTGGTGTTCAACCATATGTTGACTCAACGTGTTGACTGCAAAGCATATATCTGGACGGGAGTTCCCTAAGAACATTAATGCTCCGACGAGTTGCCGATGCTCAATAGCATTTCATAAAACAGGTCTAGCAGCACTACCACTTAACTTCTTGAAGTCAAGCTCTATTAGGGTCGTTACAGGCTTGCAGTCCACCATACTGAATCTTTCCAATATCTTCACCACATATTTTCCTTGTGATAGGAAAGTTTCTCCTGGCTTCTGCCACACTTCAAGTCCTAGGAAATAGTGCATCAGTCCTAGGTCCTTCATTTCAAATTCAAAAGCCAACTCCCTCTTACATTTGAGAATGAGAGGGTCTACAGCTATTAGAAAGAGGTCATCCACATACAACACTAGTATGAGAGGTTTATCATCTTCAACCTTAAAGTAAAGGTTAGGATCAGCTTCACTCCTAGTGAATCCTAGCTTCATCAAGTAGCTGTCGATCCTCTCATACCATGCTCGGGGTGCTTGCTTCAGCCCATAGAGAGCCTTATTCAACTTGCATACATGATATTTTCGATCATAAATTTCAAATCCTTCGTGTTTCTCCACGTAGACCTCTTCTTTGATCGAGTCGTGTAAGAACGCAGTCTTGACATCCATCTGATGTAGGTTCCATCCTTGTGAAGTGGCAAGGGCTATGATCGAGCGGATGGTTGTATATCTGGCAACAGGTGCAAATATCTCATCATAGTCTATACCTTCCTTCTGGGAGAAACCACGAGCAACAAAATGAGCCTTATACTTTTTCGTACTTCCATCTACTGCATGCTTTATCTTGTAAAGCCATTTGGAAGTAACAATTGTCTTGTCTTGGGGTCTAGGAACTACTTCCTAGACATCATTCTTCATGATAGACTTATATTCTTCGGTCATAGCATCCTTCCATACTTGGTGCTTGACGGTGTCTGAGAATGATGAAGGATCATTTTGTATGATTATGCTCATGATGGACAGGTATCCCTGATACCTATTAGGTTTCTTACTTTCACGAAAGGTTCCTCAGGGTGCAGCATGTCCTTCAGCATCATCAAGTAGCCCTCCTAAGTCATGAAGGCCTCTTCCTAGAAGAGGAAGGCTTATGTGGAGGAGGATCAATCGGATCCATGGGTTCTTCTACATCAGGCATTGATTCATCATCCTTTTCTTTCGGTTCCCTGGTGTCAGCTTCTTGAGAGCTCCTCAAAGTCAGACGATTGTTCACCTTGCTGAGAGCCATATCTTCGTCAAAGGTGCAATCATGACTAATTACAACTTCCCTTTGACCAGCTACATAGATTATATAGCCTTTAGTATTTTCACAATAGCCCACGAAAATTCCCTTCTTTCCAAATGCACCCAATTTATTTCTTTTCTCTTTTGGCACATGAAAATATATAGGGCTTCCAAAAATTCTAAAATGAGAAACATCAAGTTTATTACCAGTGAACTTTTCTTCAGGAGTCTTGGAACCCAATGCTTGATGAGGGCATCGATTTTGTACATATACGGCAGTGTTTGCAGCTTCATCCCATAGAAACTTCAGAAGTCTTTGATCATGTACCATGGCCTAGACAGCTTCCATAATTGTGCGGTTCTTCCTTTCTGCCACACCATTCTGTTCAGGAGTATATGGTGTAGTAGTCTCCCTCTTGATGCCAACCTCTTTACAAAAATCATGGAACTCATTAGATTCATATTCAATCCCATTATCAGTTCTTAAGATCTTGATCTTCTTTTTAGTTTGATTCTCGATTAGGGTTTGAAGTGTGGAAACCAAGGGAACACTTCATCCTTATTTTTCAAGAATTATATCCAGGTATTTCGAGAATAGTCATCTGTAAAAGTGAGATAATATGAATATCCTCCCAAGGAGTTCACAGGCATCATACCTGATATGTCTGAGTGAACTAGTTGTAATATATCGGAGGTCTTGCTTTGACTTGAAGGGAATGGTCCCCTTTTGAGCTTTCCTTTGGCACATCCCGGACATACACCTTCTTTCTCTACTTGGAATTCAGGTATCCCTATTACCTTCTATCTTACATCGGGTAGAGCTTTGTAACGAAGGTGGGCAAACCTCCAATGCCAAAGTTCGGATTGAATAGTTGTGTCACAAGACATGACACCAAGCAGACTTCCACCAACCTGATATAAAGAATCAACTCGAAACCCAAGAGTGAAAGCATCTTTAACATTATTTTTCCATATATGTACCTTACCATCGTTGAAGGTTACCTTGTAGCCTTTGTCTTCCATTGCTGAGATGGATACCAGGTTCTTTTTGAGATCAGGTACATATAATACATCTTGTAAGTGAATCGTATTACCTTGATTCAATTTGAGAGAAACATTGCCTACACCTTTCACTGGGTATTTCATGTCATCTCCAAGGAAAATTTCCAAGTTAGTTTCTTTCTCTACCAGATTATGGAGTACTTCTTTGTAACCAGTGAAGTGTCTTGAGGTACTGCTATTAATGAGCCAAATTCCGATTGTGTCCGAAGGAGCGGAGCTAGATAGAGTAGCTGGTAGATAATATTCAGCCTGCTTATTGTCAACAGTGTTAGATTCATACCTGGAATTTCTAGCCTTCTTGAATGGTTGCCCTCTTCCTTGATTTCCAGCATTCCTTTTACCTTTGATGTTGAATTTTCAATTCCTTCGATTACCATGAGAGGGATTTTGATCATCGTCATGGTGAGAGTCTTTTCTATCAGGGCATTCCCTTGCATAGTGACCTGCTTTATTGCAAATGAAACATCGTCCTTTTATTCCACCCTTAGATCCAGCATTTCCTTTCAATTTAGACCTAGAATTATTTATTTTCTTATCATGAGAAGAAAAAGCAGTAGGAGGACCTTTAGGCAAGGGAATTTCTTACTCTTCTACCCTTGTTTCTTCTTGAATGCATCTAGCCATTAATTCCTCGAAACCAGGAATTACATTATTGTTCAGAAGAGTAGTCCTAAACACATACCATTCGGATGGTAATCCTCCAAGAGTTGTGAGTGCTATTTCTCTGTAAATAATAGTTTCCCCAATAGATAGGAGATCGTTCTTGATCTCAGTGATTTTTAAGAAGTATGCTTGCATACTCTCATCTTTACCCTTCTTGATTTCCCTCAGCTTATTTCTAAGAAACAAAACTTGATTTGCATCATTAACTTTA